>JAQQAE010015580.1:0-12006 GCA_029823295.1 Pseudamia nigra
CTGCTGAAGAGACTGGTTGGAAAGAAAATGTGCAGTGTCTCGGCCCTTTGTGGCAATGATTGGACACCCCTGCATTATGACCTCAGTGAATAAAACTACAACTGTATGCCCTGGTTGAAAAAAACTAGAATTTAATCAGCATTTCTTAAATAGGATATTTAAAAAAACAAAAAAAAACCTTTACATCATCAGGACAAATCAGTCATGAGGACTAGCCAGGACTAGACATTATTTATAACATGCACAGCAGGTTTTTAAATCAGACTGCCTGACATGAAATGAGATTTATCAGGCCCAGTCAATCAATATCCAGAGTTACAATGGTAGAGATCACCCCTCCCTCAGTCCTCTGCAGTTTGCAGTAAATGAACATTGATCAAGAACAGGAGCAAAACAGAATACTAAGGTTGTCCCAAAGCACCGAGTGGTATTAGTTCAGTGTTGGTACAAAGCCTCTTCCACCTAATTCTGTGATGTTGTCAGCGTTATCATCTGCCTTTGAAACCCAAGCCTACTCGCTGAGCCTGCTAAGCGATCAAAATGCTACAGATAATTAAACAGCAAGCAAATTATATGAGTTGAAGCACGATAAGCGCACATGCTACAGCTTATTCATTATCCTTCAGATGAGACTCAACAATTGCTTCCACTCTGTCTTCATTTGGAGCCATTTTATACCCAGTTCTCCAGCAATAACTCTTCCCCTGCCTGCCTCTCTCCACTCTGGACTTGAGTTGATCAATAGATCAATGGAAGCGTTTGTCTTGCGTAGGAAAGCTGCTCACACTCACTGCATGCCTAGGGTCCTGAGATGCAGTTTGACCATATCCTGCTGAATGGCTGCGATTAATTTCTCATCCAGGTCCCAAGAAGAGAAATATGGAGGCCCAAAGGTCAGCATTAGCAATGCTATGAGATTTCTGTCAGAATGTGGCATTCACTGACTGCAGGAAAAAGGTTCTTAACAAAACAGATCCTACAGTAAACAGTACAGTAAGTATGTTATTCAGGAGACTGTTTTTTGTTCCTGAAAATAGAAGGCTGAGTGCATATTTTAGAAAAGAATAATAAAAATGCAGGCATTTTTTCTTGCACAATTCAATGAAAACACAGTCGCTGTAAGAGAATACTGAGTAAAACTACAGTATAATGCAGCTTCACCTATTTTTGCTTCAGCTTATACGGATATGTAGCAACTGGCTGTGCAGGAAAGTATGCAATAAAGTTAATTCCAATAAAGTTAATTCAAAATTTGCAAGTCACCAACCTTTAGAGTACAATTCAAATGTTAGTGAACAAACCTCCCAATGATAACAGTATTTTTTTCAAAAATATAAACTTAAAATGCAGTGTTCCAAATTATTATGCACAACATAGTTTCAAACCATGTTATTGTTGTAAATAACTGAAAATGGTCATTTGTGAAATTAAAAGCATTAGCAGGTCATATTTACTGAAAATCAAAAGCTACTTCAAACAAAACATCTTAACAGGTCAAGTTACATTTTAACACAGGACCCTTATTTGACAGGAGCTTCACAATTCTTGCATCCATTGAACTTGTGAGTTTGTGGAGAGTTTCTGCTTGAATTTCTTCGCAGGATGTCAGAATAGCCTGCTGTGTGGATGTAAACTGCCTCCCACCCTTGTAGATCTTTTGCTTGAGGAAGGTTCTCAATAGGGTTGAGGTCGGGGGAGGATGGGGGCCACACCATGAGTTTGTCTTCTTCTATGCCCATGGCAGCCAATGATGCAGAGGTATTCCTTTAGCATGAGATGGTGCATTGTCATGCATGAAGATGATTTTGTTACAGAAAGCATTGTTCTTTTTGTACCATGGAAGAAAGTGGTCAGTCCGAAGCTCCCCATACTTTACAGAGGTCATTTTCACACCTTCAGGGACCCTAAAAGGTTCGACCAGCTCTCTCCCCATAATTCTGGCCCAAAACATGACTCTGCCACCTCCTTGCTGACATCGCAGCCTTGTTGGGACATGGTGGCTGTCCACCAACCATCCACCACTCCATCCACCTGGACCATCCAGGGTTTCACAGGATTCATCAGTGACCAAGACTGTTTGGAAATTAGTCTTCATGTATTTCTGGACAAACTAGAGCCGTTTCTGCTTGTGAGCATTGTTTAAGGGTGGCCGAGTAGAAGGTTTATGCATAACTGCAAGCCTCTGGAGGATCCTACACCTTGATGTGTGCGGGACTCCAGAGGCACCAGCAGCTTGAAATACCCGTTTGCTGCTTTGTAAAGGCATTTTAGCAGCTGCTCTCTTAATCCGATGCATTTGTCTGGCAGAAACCTTCCTCATTGTGCCTTTATCTGCCCAAATCCACGTGAATCAGCTAAAAATGTCTTAATAGTACGATGATCACACTTAAGTTTTCGTGAAATATCTAAGGTTTTCATACCTTGTCCAAGGCATTCAACTATTTCACGCTTTCCGGCACTAGAGAGACCCTTTTTCTTTCCCATATTGCTTGAAAATGGTGGTCTGCTTAATAATGTGGAACGTCCTTCTTAAGTAGTTTTTGTTTGAATTGGACTCACCTGGAAATCTAATTTACACAGGTGTCTGAGATTGATTTCACTGACCCAGAGAGCCCTAAGACACAATATCATCCATTAGATTCACTGAAAAACAAAAAAAAAAAAATTACCTTTATAACACTTAAACACAATTTGCATAACAATTTGGAACACGGTGTATGAGAAAATCCATTCCTATACCTATCCGGCTTTTCATCTGAATAACCTCTTCACACTTGGAATGACCATGTTTACTTTGTGTTCTCTCATTTACAGCAAAGGCTGTACTTTTTACGTCAGCTCACGGTGTTTGGAGTCAGTAACAAAACAATGTTTTTATTTTTTCAGGCAGTACTGGACAGCATCATCAAGTATGGGGTGTTGGTATGGTTTGTCAGTCTCTCTGTGCAGGCATAATCCAAGTTTCTGTAACCGGTACAGGCTGCTATGAAGGGGATGGGGAGAACCGAAAAGCTCTCCCTCCAGGCGGTTTATGCTTACATGTTTATAATGCAGGCAGAATCGGTTTAAAACTCAATGTCATTATTAATAGCATTACTTGACCGTTAGTACTAAGGTGACTGCAGAGGGAAATACATCGCTTTCTCATGTCATTTCAATAAGAGCAATTTTTCTTATGGCACCATCATGTATATGTTGCCCATATGGAGCAAAGCATATTAAGACTGTAATTCACATTCCTATTATTTTCATATAATATCAGGTGCAGACTTTTAAATCACCCAAGAGAGTTGCCTTCCTCACTTGGATGATTTAAAACAGAAAATAAATAATAAACCCAAGCCTGTTTTTTTGTAAAGTTGGGAGTTCCACTGTTGTGTGAAACAGGCTGAGGATGATTAATGGACTTCCAATGACTCATCTCACATTTTTCTACAGTACACTTTGGAAAACTTTGACGCAGTACTCTGATCAAAGGCTGCAGCTCTTCACAGGGCCTCACACTGTGATGGCTGTTAATGTAGTTTGAAAACACAAGAATAGACCAGAGGGTGTTCTGTCAGATAATTCACTAACATGTACACTCTGACCTCCTCTCCTGCGGTGGCCATAGCACCGCTGGCTGCCCCTGCAAAGAGCTGAATGGCCAACATTGTCCTCCCCACTGAACGGCCAGGTGTGACGGGTGATGGACAGGCTGCCGGACAGCCATCCGTCGCCAGATGTGTGACAAAATGACTGATGATGGACAGCGGAGACACCAGGAGACCTGCCTTGCTGGCATGTCCGACAACTGGACCTGACTGTTGCAGTGGTTTGTTGGCAGAATGATGTACAGTAATTACAGCGGTGGGGAGTGACAGGAAGTGCTGTAACTCAGACGGTCCACACTGCCTGCAGAGTTGAGACAGGCTAAATGTGACTGACTGTTACTTCATTAAGAAGTTAAGACAGTATTGGAATTTTAAGTGTAGCTAGTGACTGAGGTATCCAGCTCTACACTACCTGTCAAAAGGACACACGTTCTCTTTCAGTGTTTTTTCTTCATTATTATTGTACATTAATACTGATGACATCCAAACTGTGTTAGAGGACACATGGAATTACAAAGTAAATAAAATGCATTAAACAGCCCAGAACATGTTTTATATTTTCAGCTTTGATTACAGCTTAGCACACTCATGACACTGTCTCAACAAATTTACAAGGCAACAGTACAGCTAAGAAAAAATTGAACCTGTTCAGCCTGAGGGTTCACACCTTTATGCGTCGTCTCTGATAAATGATAGTGTAACACAGGGCAGAAAATCATGTACCACATCAAAATTCTTTGGAGAAACTCAGTTACAAGACTATAACAAGCATTTTCAGCTAAATGAAACATAAATCCAATGACAAGCAAAAAATGGAAATAGCTGAAAATTGCATTTTTTTGCTGTACTTCAGCTAAATTTACTTTAAAACAGTGCATGTGATAATGAATGAACACATCTACATTAGTATCACAGATGCTACCCTTCTTTTGAACCCAAGTTTATTAAGATGATTAAGATTATGTTTATGAAGTGTATATTCATTTTGGGCATGTTATTTTTTTCCTGGTAGGTCAATAAATGGGCTCAGAACAGGTTGAGTGAACCCAAAAAAATCTGTGCTCAAGTGCAGGCACCAACACCATCAAATGCTCTGAGGAAACTGGTTCTGATGAGGCCTACAGTATCTCAGGAAAGGAAGACCAAGAACTACTCCTGCTGCAGAGAGCAAGTTTAGCAGAATTGCCAGCCTCAGAGAGCAGGGAGAGTCCTGTTTTGGTTCATTTAAAATATATCTTCTGGGTTGTTTAATATATATATTTTGTTTACTGCATAATTTCATGTGTTATTCCATTTTGAATGTGTTCAGCATTTATGTACAATGATGAAAATCATACAAATAAAGATTGATTGATTGATTGATTGATTGTTTGATTGATACAAATAAAGAAAATACACTGATTGACCGCTGACTGGTAATGTATCTTGTAGCTACATTTTATCTTGATATGAAATAAATAAAGTTGAAATAAATGAAATACTAAACCATGAGTAAACAATTATCGAAAAATTTACTTGTGAGAAAGTGACATATTCTGATACTATTATGTACTTGGCATTTTGTAATAAACATGTAAGGGATAACTGTCTCTGGGGTCTAGAATTCTGCCCATGACAGTGGTTTCTTATAGAGAAATTAAACTCTGAAATGCTGTCATAAAAGGAGATACAATCACATCACATACAAGCATGTGTGAAAATGCATTTTAAGAAGTGATTTAAAAAAAGTCACTGAATCTTAGTGCTATTTCTTCCCAGGTAGATCATTCCATAGTCGAGATGCGCTGACCACAAAGATTCAGTCACCTTCACAATTAAACCTTGACTTTGGAATGACCAGAAAGTCCAAACCTGTGGATCTAAAATCACGAGCTGGCGCATCAGGGGTTAACAATTCAGGAAAATCAATAGAAGTCAGACCTAGATGGGCTTCAAAAGTGATCAGTGCAATTTATAAATCAAAACCTAAAAGGAAGTGGGCATAAAGAGGATGGTAAAACAGGGCTAATTTAATGAGTGGTTGTAGTAATAGATTTGAGTCAAATGTAATTCTACGGTTTCTGGCAGGTAATTATATGTTGTTGGATCAATTGTTTGAAACCCTGGAGTTGCATTATCGTACCAAGGAGAAATGAAGCTTTTTCTGTAAGCAGTCAGTAGCCAAACATCTAAATAAAACATTGGTTTTCCCTTTAATTTGTCACCTGTTTATTCAGTTCAGTTGTACTGTATAGGACCAATTGTAATCCAAGATTATCTCTATGCCCTTCACAATTCAAGGACTAAATCTAAAAAGACAATATAGAGAGCAGATGCATCACTGGCAGAAGAATTAAACCTTTTCTTTATCTGCTTTGAGGCACAGAGACCCCCCCCCATCTCATGGCTCTCTGACAACCATCCGCTCGAGATGCAAGAACATCAGGTAAGAGGGTCCTGAAAACCACTAACCCACACAAAGCAGCAGGTCCAGATGGGGGTGCTGGGGAAAGTCCTGAGGACCTGTGCAGTCCAACTGTCAGGGGTCCTGACAAGGATTATTAACACCTCCCTGAAACAGGCCACTGTCCCACCCTGCCTGAAAGCTGCCACCATCATACCTGTCCCTAAAAAACCCACATTAAGCAGCCTGAATGACTACAGACTGGTACCACTAACCACTGTAGTCGTGAAGTGCTTTGAGAAGCTACATGTAGTTCTACACCACCTCATGTCCTATTTATCTGGCAACTTGCACCAACACCAATTTGCCTACAAAGCAAATCGGTCAACAACTGATGCTGTGGCCACTGTTCTCCATGCTGCCCCAGTCACTGCCCACTAGTCTGGAAAGAGGAGAGACAAAAGAAAAGAGTAGAGATAGAGCAAAAAACGACATATTTACTGGATGGACACAGGACAGGTTCACAACATGGCTACATTTTGAATTGACTTTGATAACAAGGTGCATCCTCAGCAGCCGAAGCAATGCAAGTCTAGGATAGCACTTAAAGATGAATTGCGATGAACATTTTTCTAGCTTCAACAGGATAATTTCATTACTTTGGTGATCCCCTGAGAGGCAACTTGTTTTTTTAGTTAGTGAACAAAGTATCTTGGTTGTGGTATAAAAATAGCATTTAATGTTACAGACATTAGATGTTATCAGTGTCCTAATGATGCTAATGCCAGCACTTATGGTAAAGTGTAGACATTAGCAACTCTGAATCGCTTTAATGATCAGCAGCATTGGAACTTAGTACAACTGTGGCCTTCTCAAGATAAAACATAAGACTATCAGGCCAACATTTCAAATAGGAGCTATATTTATGACATGGATAAGTATGATTATCTACCTCAGTCTGCTTTGTATACTGTACATTAAATATTCTGCCTGCTGCCATGCTGACACACCAAATTAGACTTACTTATTGTATTTTCCCCATTTCTATTGAAGGGTAGACTTTGCCCCAGCCCGTCATGCTTATAGAGGTGGAACACATTTATAAAATGTTTTTCTTGTCTTGCAAAAATCTTTAAAAAAAAAAAAAAATATGTAGCCTATTCAAACAATGTCTCTATATGCTTTGAAATGTAGACGTGGTAATAGAGTCGAGTGCAACCCTTAGTGAGGACAACAGCTTTGCCATTGTGAATCACCTCCTCACTGATTACTACACTGCTCTTGATTTCAGGTAGCTCATTAGCATTATGCAGTAGCAGCCGTAAGCACACACATTTACATGTACACAGTCGCACACATCAAAGGCTTGCTGAGAGGCTAAAAACCTGCTGATGCCAAACAATTGTTTCTCTAAGGAAGGGACATATGGCAGGTTGTCTCCTGATTCCCTCCATTAGAGCCTGCACAGCCTCGTCCCGCCCTATAATCACCGCTCTTAATCTGAGCAATCAAATACACCGAGCAGGGCCATGGCTCCGTCAAGTGCACCTCAGAGACACTTGACTTGCTGTTACACTGCACCGTGCAAGTCACAGGCCTCTGCTTCTGTGTGGTACAAAGGTTAAATGTTCACGTAGAAGAAGCCTAAAGTTTGCTGGAGGCAAGCATTGTGCATTTAATTACAGTTCAGTGTGTTGAGTGGGTTATGGCTGCGTTTGGCAGTGCCATCCTTCAGAGCAGGAAGTGTAGAGAGGAAGTAGCTACACAAGATGGCTGTGAAATTTTCATCACAAGTATTGCAGAGAAAGAGTGATTTATTTAAGAGAGGAGGGACAAGTGAAGAGTTTTTCCTTCAGGGGACCTTATGTTTTAGTGGGTAGTGAGAAATGGGCAACTAGGGATGTAACTTTCATGGAAGTTGTCTCTTTTTATTAAGAATCAATATCTGATTTATCACTGTGGCAAAGTACTCATGATCTCTCCATCTGGCATGTCTGTTCAATTATAACATCCATTGTTCTCTAGTTTGATCATGAACAATGTATCATACAAATGACAGTCAAAGGGTCAGAGAACTCTCTATACAGTACAGTATATTTGCTCTTGAGTTGTTTTCATTTGTGGACTACGCAATCTGATTTTCAAACAAAACAGAGGGAGGCTGGGCTCACTGGGGGCTCTGGTGGACAGGTGGAAGACATCGTGGACAACCGGACCATCCTCTTCACATCGTTCTGACACAGCAGAGGAGCAGGTGCAGTGGACGACTAACATCACTACACAGCAGAACTGAACATTCCACGAGATCCTTCATTCCCACGGCCGTCAGACTGCTGATGGCAGACTGAAGACATCTTAATCATTTTCATTTGTTGTTTATGTTTCATTTTATTGATTATTTAGTTCATTTTGTTCGTCATTTTATTCATTTTTTTGTGAAAATGTTGTTCTTTTTGTGGGTTATTGTAATTGATTCATGTTAATTTTGTGGAACATTTTGTTCATTATTTTTCTTATTTTTGTTTAATCTTGGGTTTTTATTTACTCGATTATTTTGTCCTTTTTCAAATTTTGATTTATTATTATAGTTGTGCAAATTTTTGTTCAGTTTCCTATTATTTTGATTATGCTGTCAATGATTTTGTTCAGTTTTGCCCTAATCATGTTCATTATTGTGTTTTTGGTTATTTATTTAATTATAATGTTAATTTTTCTGGATTTTTTAAAGTTGTTTCATTTTTTGCTCATTATCTAGTTCATGTTTTTCTTCTGGTTGGTTCTGGAGTGTTATTTGTTCATTTTTATTTATTACAATATGTAATTTCCATAACTGGACAAAGCCACAGGAGCCACTGAGGAGGGGCTAAAGAGCCACAGGCTGCAGACCCCCAGTCTAATGCATAGAATCTTTCACAGATGAAAGACTGAGATGACATTTTTGACCAGCCCTGGTACATACTGTATGTACAGTATGGTGGAAACTGGTCAGCCAATTGCCAACCAGTTTCCGTAGCAGATACAGTCATGCACGCTATATAATGAAAATGTGGATTATACTGTACATTCTGGTCATCAGGTCAATCTCTACACAACATACAGTATACTGTACGTATCTTGTCATAAACATGCCATGGGACACAAAAATATTCAACAAATCACAATACCTATGCATTTCAAAGTGTGCTACCTGTCTGTGTTAAAATTTTTAGACAATGCAAGAATTATTTCAGTTCAAGTAGCAGCTCTGTATACACCTTTGCAATCAGATGCAAGTCATCCTTGCCTTATTTTTGATGATATTAAGCTCATATTCTTGTTTCTGGCTGCCTTTTGAAAGCACCATGGTAAACAGTCATCTTGTGATTTGAGAAAATTATATCATATTTTTGCAAACACAATCAAGGCACCAATAGCTCTATTTTCTAAAAAACAAATTCCATACTTATTTTTTTTTTTGCATGACTAAAACTGAACCTAGTGCCATTAACATCCTTGAGTTATGTTTCTTGCATAGTTAAAAATCAAGCAACTCCAGTCCTAAAAGCTACGAAAAAATACATGTGAGACACTCAGGGCTAATATTCCATCTAGACTCAAAATTTTGGGGTGGTATGTGCAATAATTCATCACACTCATCAAATAATAATACCTGTCAGACATCAGTAATTGCTGTACTTTGTCCCTAGATACTTCAAGAGGCCGGTCTAACCAGGCTGAAGAGGTTTTCTTGCTGAGTGATGGTAGATGGACAGACTTTACCTTAAATTAGGTTATAATGAACTCAGCCCTGCGTTGGTATATAAGGTAAGCAGCTGTCTCAGTGTTAGCTAACAGAGATGTGACTGACAGCTTGGCAGCATGTCCGGGTCAGGAAGTGGCCATTGAGTTTTCACACCACACAGTCCAGGTCGGAACGCTGTCTATCCAGCTCCACATCCGCTCTCTCACTTTGAAGTTGGGTTAGCGGAGGCTTTTCGCCTTCCCTTTCATGACTTGCCTTGTCAGATTAACTCAAATCTGGGAGGCTGAGATTGAGTCTGAGGGTTGTCACATGTTCACACTGTGTGGGTATACATGTGTGTGTGCATGCGCGTGTGAAAAGCACAAGTTAGCTGCTACCACATCGATTTGTTTTGGAGGAGGAGAGAGAAATGGCTTCAGAGGGTGGAGGAGGTGGGACGGGTGACTGGGGATATTTATTTACTGCAGTGACACACATGGACTCCAACAAACACACACGACTGATTCACTCAGATACCCAGCTTTATGCAACCCGCACTTCCTGGTCAAGACTTTTGCAAAGTGTATTTTCATCCAGTGTTCAACAAGCAGACTCTGATGTTTTTAGTGTACATTGTGTATTTCAATCATCTCATTGACTTTGAATCCTCTTTTTCCTGTATTTAAGTTTTGTGTACTCTTCAACACTTTTACAAGGCATATGGCTGACTGGTGATCTGGAAATAAATGTTACTTCATCTTAAAATGTGTATATATATATATATATATTCTACAATAGATTATCCTTATATCATTTGGATTTTTTACCCTATGCAGTGTGTGGGTGAGAAATTGTATACGTTAACTTTGATTTACAGACTAAATCTGAAACTTTAAAAAAAAAAATCCAACAAGAAACAAATGTCCTCTTATTTCAATGAGTGCCCTATAAAGGGTTAAGCACAGACAGCAATGTCAAAATGCAAGTTATAGTCCTGCATGAAAAATCCTAGTTAAGAGAAAGAACATTATTAACAGCAACTGCAGGTAAATGTAGAGGTAAAGCTATTGCTGTCTGATTAATACATAAACATTATATGCAACATCCTTAGATTAATTGTAAAGCATCAGTGTTATAACAGCATAAAAATGTAGTTTCTGCTGCTTTTATTTTTAATTGTAAAAGTGTGGTGTAGACATTTGAAATGTGAGCTGACTACACACTGCCCTTTGTAAACTGACATAAACCAAAATGGATATGCATAGCTGCTTGTTCCTTCAAGAGCACTGCATTTTAAAAAGCACATCAAGATTCTCTGACTTGTAAAAGCTTAATCTGAATAGTAGCTATTAAAGTGATCAGATAAATAAAGTTGTGGGAAAATATATTACTGTATCTCCCTCTGTACTACAGTGGGAGTATTAAGTAGCATTAAATGGTAGAAGTAGTCATCCACTCCATAATTAAAACTCATAACTGGTCTTATCAGCACATATACAGTGAAAGCAGGTGTTCATTTTTCATCCTTGTTATGCCAGATGGTGTTTTACACTCTGCGCTTTAGCATATACGCTGACACACACTTTCACATTAGAGACATTATTTATTAAATCTATCGGAGCTCATTTGTAGTAATCTGTCACCATCCAAGGCCTTTTAACCTTATCCCCAACAGTGTTTCCCCAATTCCACCAATGGTTGAACACAAGATATTTCAAAGCACAGACTGCCACCTAGTGTGGTTTGTGTATATTGCATGCCGAGTCTAAAAAGTACACTACCGGTACTTGTATTTCTGTAGGTTTCAAAAAGTAACATTTAAGACATTTGTAAACCACAATTAACACACTTCAAGACTGATTTCAAACACAATCGCCCTGGAGTCACATTTAGATGAAGCTACTGATGTCAACAGAAAACCACACTGAGTAATGGTGGGAGCCTGCTTGTAGCTTTCAATAATGGTTATATGTTTTTGTTCATCCATCTTCGATGCCTTTATTCACAGTTACTGATTCAAGCATTTTCTCCCAAAAATGGCATGGTCCTTTAAAAATAATTTTAATCATCTTCCATGAAACAATGATTTTTACATTTGTGAAAGTCATGTTTTGGTCTTTTTCAGGCCTACAACTGAGATTTGAATTTTTAAAGTCAAGCAAAAAACCTGTACTGGGTGCAAATAAAAAGGATTCAAATTCTGCAGGAAGCATTAGTACAATGTTTGATAATTAATTACCGTATTTTCCGGACTATAAGGCGCATCTAAAAGCCGTCAATTTTGTCCAAATATGACACTGCGCCTTATA
>JAQQAE010015581.1:0-12006 GCA_029823295.1 Pseudamia nigra
GCACCCCCCCCCCCCCGACCCTCACGAGGATTAAGGGGTAGAAAATGGATGGATGGATGGATTTGGAAATATTAAGATAAAATCAAAATTAACAAAATAAGGAACAAAATAAAATGTGAACAAATTTTAAAAAGAACAAAATAATCAACAAAATACACAAAAATGAACAAATAATCCACAAAATGAACTAATTTTTTTTTATTTTATTTTACTCCTTAGCTTTCGATCCAGCATGAGACATTGATTTTATTTGCTCTTATTGTTTTAATATATGGATTTTATATTACTTTTATTGTTTGCTGTTTTCATTATCTGACCTTTTGTTTTATGGCGTCAGTGAACTCTTAGTTGTACTTTCCTGTTTTTATTTCTCAGAGTGAGTGCATGTTTTTTTATGTGTTGGATCGTATTTGTCCCTGGTGTACAGCACTTTGTTTCAGCTACGGTTGTTTTAAAGTGCTTTGTAAATAAAGTTGATTGATTGATTGATTGATTGATTAATAATCCACAAGATTATTCTGAATGATCTAAAATAGTACAATAATTGACCAAATACTGAACAAAGTATTCCTCAAAATGAACAAATCATTTTCCAACAGATCAAGACCAGCATTAGATCAAATGTATAGTATGTGACAATTAAGACCTGGTTAACAAATTCACATTTAAGACTTTACTGACTTTTAAGGCTTTACTTCAATTCAAATAGGTGATGTTGAAGGACCTGTCCATGCCCTGCCAATGTGTTTGGCTTAATTAATATAAAAGATAGAACCCAGTGCACACAGGATGCAGACTGAGTTGGATTTGCTACTCTGTGACACGACTCTTACGGCAGCTGGCTTCGTCTTCTCCATGGGGACAGTCAGGGGTAAAGTCACACACTTTGTTTTCCGCCACACACTCCCTACTGCCACAGGAAAACCATGAGGGGAGGCAGTTGGCACGAGGAAGAACACTGCTCTCTAGAAAAAGCAGATCAAATCCAGTTGAAACCAGCAGCACAACAGAGTATACATGTTGAGGTGCACTGAAAACTTAGAGCTTAAATCTGGTGAAAAACATCACACACAGAGCTGTTAGTTCTGATTCTCGTTAGTCTGGATTTATCATTATATGACACATTTTGAAGAAAGAGCTCAGCTGAATCCCAACCAGAGTCAGTGTATTAGTGTTATGAAAGATTAAAGATCTAATCCTTTAATCAATACAATGTCCAAGAAGCCATCTATCTAATAATTCAATTATGGCCTACGCATGACAGAGGTTAAAAACAAGTGAAATAGTCATGTTTTGTGATTGCCTTTAGCTGTCTACTTGAATAAATCCACTATTTAGCTCTCTGCAATGATACTATCTTTAATTATTCTGGCTGATAAAACATCTGCAATGGTGGAACCTAAAGATGCCAAAAATCTGCTCACACTGATACACTTTAAAAATGAAGACGACACACTGTCTGCTCTGCTCTGATCTGCAACAGGTTGTAGATCAGAAAAGCAAAAGAAACAGACATTGCATTGCTCTGTATTATGGAGAATGAAGAGCAAACTCTCTACGGGTTCAGTAAGAATATGCATTATACACTTGTACACTCAAGAAGCGATGTTGTAAGTAAAAAAAGATTGACTAGTGCTACGTACATTATATACAGTATAGCTCTCGATGAACACTGCTGCAACAAAGAATGAACATGCCAGTGCTCATGCTAAAAAAAGAAAGACAACCCCTTGTAAAAACAACATGTAATTTCAGAAAAAAACAGCAATGAAAATAAGTGTCATAGTAAATAAAATGTATGATATTTTAAACACTGGTGGGTGTTTTAAAACATAAAAGTTTGCCATATGTAAAAACAAGATGAAAGAAACAGTACAAAATGTGAATAATTATTAATAAATAATAAATACTAATTTTCTGCAGCGCTTCTCTCATTTGCTAATAACATTGATGCCAGCTGGGACAAAGCTGTTTTTGTATCTTTTGGTTTTGCAAACAGGTAGCTGAAACCTCCGTCCTGATGGGAGCGGCTGAAACTCACCATTAAGTGGGAGGGAGTCGTCTCTTATAATAGAGCCAGCCATTCTCTCTGACTGTTTAGTATACACCCTCCAATCAGCTTGCCTGACCATTTCAACTTTCCAAACCATGAAACAAGATGAAAGGATGAAGCAGATTCTATAAATGCACAATACAGTAAAAACAAGCTCAGCAGGGTTCTGTCAATGTGGAAATAATTTTCTCAGACAAAACTGGCGCTGGTGTCACTTTTTAAACACATGACAGAGGCATAGTCGACCTTGTTGCCGTGTATGACCATACAGACTGTATTTGGACGGAGTCTGGTTCTGAAGAGTCATTTGGAAGCTCAAACAAGGAACCTATCACCCCGATCCAAAAATGAACAGAAATATGAAGTGTGAGTGTAAAATGGCGAAGACCTCTGGCCTCTGGTTACGAAAAAATTCGTAACCCGGATTATGAAAGTCATAACCTGGATCTTTTCCATAATGTGAAATGCGTAACTTGAGTCATTTTCGTTAGCCGGGACACATTTCGGCCAATGGTTTTATTTGTTACCTGAAATTTTCATTAGTAGAAGCGTTCGTTACCCGGGGCACCACTGTAAATGCAGCACCAAATTGTTGCATGACTCAGAGAAGTGTATGACTTTTTTTTAACTGCATAAATGTAGATGCTGAACATTTTGTCTGTCTTTTATGCGCTGGTCTGCACACACTAGCTCAGCACCGAACGGGCTGGATCACGTCATAATACCACATATACACCTTTACTGACTGTGTTTGAGTGTGTGTGGTTACAAACAGGTTTCTACTAGATTTCTCCATTTTATTAGACAGTATTTTCAGTTTGATGGCATGCCGAAGCAGCAGGAGAGCAGGTACATATATCAGGTCCCCGTCAAGTTGGCGTGGCTCACTTCTTCCAACCGAGCTGGGGTCAGGAAAGAGTGCCATTTCAGGTCACTTACATTACTCAAATCTGGATTTCAGAAGTGAAACGCACTTAGACATACAGTAGCACAGATTGTGAGAACACCTAAGTAACAGAGTTAATGTCAGGACTCGTCAAATGATCACATTAAACGTAATGAAACTCGCTTTTATTTTTCTTTCTTATTATTATTACCTGTTTTTAAACTAAGCAGAAAAAATAGGCCTTTTTTTCCCAACCTCATGTCTTTGAAGATTTTCAGTCATCCAGGTCATGGTATCTAAGGCGTCTGGTTTTCCTTCTGTTGACTGGACTGGAAATTTGGTTTGAAGATGTTCCACTACCTATCGAAGAAGATCCAGAACTGAAGAATCTTCCTGGAAAGGTAGTGGAAGGTCTTCAAACCAAATTTCCAGTCCAGTCGACAGAAGGAAAACCAGACGCTCTGGATCCCAACGTCATGGATTCTGACAGGATTCTATGAATGTTTAAGGATACAGCACCAAGCTGGGCTAAAATTGAGTGTAATAAATTCAAAGGGGAAGCTGTGTTTTGTGGCAAGCTCATTCCCACTAAATGTACAGTCCAGGGACAAAAGCCATTGCATGGTCATACAAATTTCCCATAAAGGGATAGATAAAAATTTATTTAAAGTTTCTTCAGTCTATTCTGTGACTGTGATGTGATTTATGACGGTAGGTAGAAGCACCCATTTTGACCATATAATTAAGTGATACATCCACACTTAATGTTTATTATTATTCCCTATTATTCCCGACAGAGCACTTACTTTAGATTCACTTAAGTTATGAACTCATAATTCAGTGTCACATATTTATTGTCTTGTGGGAGATGAGATCAGATAATTAATAATCAAGGACACAAGCTGGAATGAATCTTCAATCTGCAAATCATGGCAATGGCATGTCATTAGCAATGTCAGATATGATCCACACATCAAAACATTATGAATGTCTTGAACAGATTTGTCTTACATATTAACAATGGCCCATGTAGTAAAACGTTATTGGTATTTTAATGTGATCCTCATTGGTTCCTCTTCAATAATGGTTATGTGACTATGATTAAATTGTCAAAACATAATGTTGCAGCCGGTGGAAGGACACTGCCACAGCCTTACCTTTGTCTGCCCACTTGTCTGTTTTTATCCTTTTTACATTGTCAACCAACCCAGTTATTTCTTTCTTGGGGAGGGGGTGGTGCTGACGGGAGCAGAAGACAGATGGAGGCAGAAGGACCAAGTGCTAAGGTGACATTGGCCTGTCTTGGCCACTTAGACATGGTAATGTAGACTTGGTAAAGGTTCAGCAGAGCGGACACTGGTCATTAATTTAACTCCCTTTACTTAAAAATCCATCGGTGGATTTTAAGCTACTCACCACATGTTTATTTACAAATCTGTGAAACATGGCTCAGACAGCGGCATTCATATGAAGTAGCTCATCATTATAGTTGAGGTGTCTTTACCGTGTGTTTTTACAAAGGCTGCACGATTAATCAAATCACAGCTGTAATCACAATATCAGTGTGTGAAATTTTCAAAAAAGCTGTAAATTTAAAGTCCAGAAATACACATGTACTGTTGGAGGATCTAAGATAATCTAACTGTTAATTTTGCTGGTTATTTAGCTAATGTTCATTTATTTATTTTATTTTTATTTTATTTTTATTTATTAGTAATATTTTGATCATATTTTATTATGTTGTAGATAATTTTAGCAGTTTTGTTTATATTTCATTTATTTTGGTTAATTTTTATGGTTCAGATTTATTCATCTTGTTCATTTTTGATCTGATCTTAATCTTTTGTTTGGTGATAGTTTGGGTATTGTACCATTTTGGTTTCTCTTATTTGCTTATTTACTTTTTTCCTTGTTCAAGCTTGTATGTTTTAGCTAGAAACAGGAGTATGACATGGTCAGTTGTGAGTGCATGGTTAGTCTGATGTTTGATACTAAAGAACAAATAGCAAAGTTGCCACAAAAGAAAAAGCTGAAAGATGCTGAACAGTGTTGCCAAATTAAGATAATTATTCTATTTGTATGATCACTTATCAATAATTGTTGATGAGAGGGTAAGTACATTGTTTTGATGACTTTGTGACAGGGCGTACTCACACTGTCAACCTGAGCTACATCAGCTAACAATTGGGCTAGATCAGGGGTTTCCAACCAATTTTGATCCAGGGACCATCATTCTGACTAAGAAGCATCCTGAGGAGCACTGCTGTTCAGTATAAGGACAGATGTTGAGATTATGTTTTTTCTTATCTGTTAGTGTAATTTCTGGGCATGGTGAATTGCAGTCTGCAATTGGCAGTTTAGTGGCAGATAAGGACAGTGTCATATTACTCTCTGGCTCCAGCCTTACCCTGTACTATTTCTTCAGGTTTGCCAATGTGGAAAATCCACTGGCACAGAGATACTGGTCCCTATTTTGGAAGTCTAAAGTGCAAAGTCTAAAACACAAAGTCTGTGATCATTGGGGAAAAGAGCCTGGACCTCATTGTCCGTCCACTTCTCATAGCTTATCTTCATTTTTTGGTCCATTCTCCATATGCTAAACCAGGGGAGGGCAAATCCAGGCCTCGAGGGCCGGTGTCCTGCAGGTTTTCCAACTGCCTCTGCCCTGTCCACTGTATCTTCCAGCTTCTGCCTGACTGAACACACCTGATCCAGGTAATCAACAGTGGGTAGAGCAGAGACAGCTGGAAAACATGCAGGACTCGAGGCCTGGGTTTTCCCACCCCTGTGCTAAACAAACAAAATGTAGCTCGTAGAAATGAAATAAGTTTGCAGCAGTGTACTGCCTTCTGTGAACGGAAGAGCGAAACGCTGTGTGCTCCACCCATCAGCGTTCAGCAGACAGCCCCATCATCTGAAAAGTCCAAAATCACTATCAGTAAACGACTTCAGCTCAGCCCACAGTGACTTTGTTTGGTCAGTGCAAAAAAAAAAAAAAAAAAAAGCTGTGTGCTGAGATGGCGATTTGGATCCCCACCAAAATCAAATTGCTTCTTTCTCATTCTGTTTCTGACATTTCCTGAAAATTTAATTAAAATCTGACCAGAATGTTTTGAGTCATGTTGCAGACAGACAGACAGACAGACCAATGCCGTCAAAAACACAACCTCCACCGCTTTGCTTGTCGGAGGTAACGAGAAAGCACTTATGGTGCAGACCCATGCCTCCTGTAGCGCTCAAGACGTTATAAATGTTCATTTATAGAGCTGACTTGTGCAAACATTTTAAAGAAAATATCAGCAATGTGTAATAGTGTCAACTGTTAAGGTCAGTAACTATGATTGATGTTTCTCCCTCTCTCCACCCCTCTCCCCCGCCTCTATTTCTCTCTCCTCTCTCCATCTCCCTTTTCTCTCTCCATCTCCCACCCTTTCACTCTAGTCACATCTATTTCTCTCTCCTTCTCTACAAAACACTGTGATCTAATCTCCCCTCTAGTAATTAGAATTACAGGGCATTTTAGATTGAATACAGTATCTTACAAGCCAGAGTTGTATTTGCTGGCTATGAATATATGTTATATCAAAAAGAGACTATTTTAAACCTCTGTACAACCATTAAAATAAAAGTTTCGCCTAAGAGAAACTGACTGGAGTCAGTTTCACTGCTGATATTCGCTGATATTCAAGATAAAAAGGCAAGTCATGCTCCTTTACTGTAGATTTATTTCTTATACAATCACCAATTCAAGTTTACCATTTATGAAAAACCTTGAAAAAATGTAATGCTTTGG
This sequence comes from Pseudamia nigra, assembly GCA_029823295.1. Taxonomy (NCBI): domain Eukaryota; kingdom Metazoa; phylum Chordata; class Actinopteri; order Kurtiformes; family Apogonidae; genus Pseudamia; species Pseudamia nigra. The sequence goes on from JAQQAE010015581.1 coordinate 6,733, forward strand.
CTTTTAACTTCCCATTAATCTCTGCTCTTTTATCACAATGGCCTTGATGCTTGAAAGAGACTTTAAAAGCCTAAAGGCCGCATGTTGTTGCTTGACGAAGAGAATCAATAAAAAGTCTCCAGCTCCTGTTTGCAGAGCAGTAACACAGTCTTGTGTTTGATGGATAATAGTGGTTTCGAAAATGCCATAGTTTGTGTCTGATGAAGAAACACCTGTATATCACAAATGCAACATGTTTAAATTCTGTCCAAAATGACAAGTGTAGGGTGCTTTATGAAAGGTTTCTAGCAAAGGTGCTCAGTTGTATCATATTCATCATGGAGCCGCCAGCAGCCATCTATAGCTGACATAAATTACATCATATACCTGAGGGGTAACTGTGGAAAGAAATGTGTGGTAAGCACTATTTTAATGATTCTGTGATTTTGAAAATGTGCTTGTGAATACCATCCTGGGTGTTGAAGGGTCTACCCCTGTTATCAGTGCTCAAAACAAGCTGGAGGCAGTCTGTTTATGTGTGGTGATATTTCAAAATGTCAAGGACAGAGCTTGTCCCATCTGTGTACCGAGATGTTATTGATGGCAACCATACGTACCAGACTCAGACTCGCAGCCGGGACTGAACGAGAGGTCATCAACGGCCAGAACCTCGGAGGCTCCGCTGTCAGCTGGATGTCCCCCTCGAATGACCACCTGGTGCATACAAACACAACGTAAAGGAATAACTCCATCACTCACTTTTTATAAGGTATCAGGCATCTGTCTACTCCTGCCTTTTCAAAGGTTCGGGTCAGGAAACCACCACGGGCTTTTGGTTGACCATTTGTTTATTATTTCACTTATTTTTGTTTATTTTGCTGCTCATTTGATTCATTTTTGATCACTTCATTGCTTATTATTTGCCATTTTTGTTGATCATTTTGTTTGATTTGTTGTTTCTATTTTCATTTTCTTGATTGGTTTGCTAATTTGTTATGCTTATCATATGCTATTTTTTTCTGATTCTGGCCATTATTCATTTTACATGTTACTTTTGTCATTCTTTTGTTCATTTGTGCATTATTTTGTTTGTTTTTTCATTATTATGGTCATTTTTTGTTAATTCATGCATTATTCTGATTGTTTTGTGATCATCGTGGTCAGTATTTTATTTATTTGTGCATTATTTTGATTATTTTAGTAATGTTTTGTTCACTTGTGCATTACTTTGCTAATTTACATTCAGTCTTTTTATTATTTTGGTCATTTTTTTTGTTCATAGTGTGTAATTTTTTTCTTTTTTTTCTGATTATTTTGCCCTTGTTGGCTCATTTTGTTCATTACTTCATTTTTTGATGATTTTGTTAATATTTTTGAAATGTGTTAAATGTTTCAGTTTGCTGACTATTTTGTTTATTTTATGGCTTTTTATTACTTTTTAAATGTATTTTTCATTTTCATGGTCATGTGGTTGATGCAGATTAGTCTGATTCAGTCTTCATTCTCTTACATGTTATCATACTTATGCAAGTTTGTTTTGACTAAAAACTGTACAATTTTAGCAGTTAATATAATAAGCTTTTTTATCTACTTTGTACACCATGCCACATTTATCTTTTGGGTGAGGTCATCTATTAATCTATTAGTGAGCATACATGTAAAGTGTATATAGGTGCATTTGAATTCATTTTCCTGTACCTGTGTATAAAAAGGGAGCCAAATGCTTTTCTGGCAGCATACTTTCAGAATAATATCAGAGCTGCATGGATCAAAGTCCATGGAAAAGCTTTATCTAAATCACAGTGGTTTTATAACCCAGCATTTATGAATGCTCTATATAAATGGTGCTTCATGTCATCATGGGTGATTATAAGATGAACCCAAAGCCATATTTTTCCTGCATTTATTTCTCCCAGAACATTTTAAGACTTTAAGGCCATTAAGATCACATAACACAGAGTGAGATGTTTTATTGAGATTTCGCATCCAACCCATATCCTTATCTGATCCAGATAATGGAGGGTATTTTTATCCATAGTGTCACTACTAAGACCAGCTTCATAAAAATATTCCTTAATTCTTTAATATATATGAGATTTCAGCTTTATGATGCAAAGAACAACCCAAAGGAGTAACTGATACGCAATCTGGCAATGACCTGAAAAACTTTGGAGAAAAAATATAAATAATCCTAAGGCTCCTTGGCAAATGAAAAACCCTAACTAACAGTAAATCATCTGTAAAAAATGAATTTATATGGGGAATATTAGCAAGAGATTTGACCTGTCTACCCTGAGAATCAAGCAGCTATATCATGTTGACAGATGGTGAAGGATAAGACGAGGAGAAGGAAAATGCACTTGACATTGTCTGGTGATATGGAAAGGGCACAAACACTGCACTCCAGATGGACGCTGGAGGGTCCACTTGGGTCACTACCCCCATCACGGAACATAAATGGCCCCAGTAGAGCAGCTTATAATTCTGCTCTGATGCTTTATCAGGTTCAGTGACATTTATGCAGTACAGTATGCAGACTGTATAGGTGTCAGACACACCATTTAAAGCTATTTAAGCCTTTTCTCATATTATTTAAAACCAAATTTAATAATAGGGTCTGGATATAATCCTTTATTGACTCAGTCTAAAGTTAAATATACAGTAATATATAGTGTTTCAGTGTAATGCAAATGTAATGGAGGGATATGGTTATTTTATATCATTAAGTTAATGCATCGTTGTTACAATTAATTAATTTTGATTGAAAGTGAAAATATGAAAATGAATTACAATAAATAAATCCACCTTTTAATGTTTCCACCGCCCTATGTTCCGCATTTCTAAGTAATCTAATGTAATAGAGAAAAGTATGTGTGTGTGTGCGTGCGTGTGCATGTGTGTGTGCTTGTCTGAAGTCTCTTTTCTCCTCAGTGGGTCAACCAGCCCCTTATCTCTAACCCTAATCTTGCTTTCAGACATGCACACAGACAAAAGAAAAAAAAAACTTATAATTGTGGGAACATAGAGCTGTGACATCATAGGGATGAACCCAGGGAAATACACATAAAACTAAAAATTAATGAACATTTGCAAAAAGTAACAAAAACAAAAGAGAAATAATCAGTAACATAAAAAACAAGAAGTCCTGAAACAGCAAATGCCCCAGTGTAGTCAATAACCCAGAGGTACAGATGTTTTCAAACAACATGCTGTAGCAGGTCAAAGTGCAACAATTTCAGCCCCTACTGATTTCTAAGGTCAAAGTCATTCAATGTGACAGGTGTCCTGGAGTCTATTCTATCACACATTAAAACTTGGTGACTCTAGTTATAGCAGTTTTTGGTACCACAGGTCGAAATATGCTTTTATTTTTAATTTATATGCAAATTAGGTGGTGGTTGCCATAGTAACCCTTCCCCCTAAAATAACTACCCATGTGCTACATCTGGATAGTTTGGGTCCAAGGAAATGGAGATAAATAGCCGAAAGTCCTAACAGACAGACGTGACGGACCCTAACTCAGATTTTGACTGCCCTAAGATTTGAGCATCTTTAGTACACGGAGATTTTGTTTTAAAAAGTTTACAGACATTGTGAACAGGGGGTTGACCTTTTTGTGTGATCAAAGTTCCTGTAAAACCTCTTCCCCTCAGTTCATCAAGTACATACTGATTATTCATGTTTGAAAATAGTGAAAAAGGTGAAAATTCATTTGCACAAATCTATTGTTCAGTCTATGACGTAACGTGAGACTCAAATTTGAAATAAAAATATGTCCTGGGCCCTCTGATGAAACTATTACAAAGATATTAAAGGAGTGTGAAAATACCCCGTACGCCTGTGGTACCTGTGCCTAAAGTTGTGTTAAACAAACAAGTCAACCATGAATTAACATCCATTCCATGCATGATATAGTTTTTTTTTTCTCAAGCCCTTGGTGTGGAATATAATGACTCTCACCGCCTGCAGCATCTCCTTCAACACAGCAACATACTGTAATAATAAATACAAACCTGAAAACTGTCATTAGCAGCAAACTGAAGCACCATCTGCCGCCATGTTTTCTCTGATGGTTGTGGGTGTTTCCAGACTAATCTGCTTTGATTCAGTGGCGGAGTCTGGATCAGGACCTGGAGATCTCCACGCCTTCCCCTTGCGTAGTAGTAGAAACTCATCTGTTGGATAAAAGTACGAAAGAAATCCTCCGCTGCTGTCGTGTGATGGCTGATACTGGCTGAATGTAACTAATCAGAGGCCTCTGTTACCTGACACGTCTGACTGGGACGGAAGACGGGACTCTTTAAATCAGCTGTAGATCGACTTCCTCTGACGGGTAAAAGGGACAGGAAATATCCTGAAGGAGAGACACAGATGTACAGGTGAATATGGTGGGAAATCATAAAAAAATAGACATGTTCTCATGATAAAAAAATTTGAGTGACTGAATTTTTGAATTTATGAGTTAATATCAATAATTGTCACAATAAAGGTAAAATCTTTATTCCATTTATTTACAGTGTAAAGGATGGATTTTTGGTGTTGATGAAACTGACATGAAAGATGCAAAAAGAAGAAGAATGAAATTAATAGGAGCAAAAACCAAAAATGACATACAAAACGCCAATGACATAAAATACAATGTAAAATATTCAAAGAAGGCAAAAAAATTATGGAAAAAGACAAAAGGTGCAAAAACACAGAATAAGACATAAAAGGAGCAAAAAAGAAAAGCAATGTAAATAAAAATATGCAAAAAAAAACAACAGGAAAGATGAAAAGTACTAAAAGACAAGGAAAAATATTTCTCTGATTTTGCGATTTTATTTTATTTATTTGTTTGTATATGCTGGCTTTCATAGCATTAAATCCTAACTGTATTAACCAAAGCTTCATTCTTCTTATTATTGAGACAGAAAAGTATTGCAATAAATAATCATCATTAACTATCATGTTTAAAAATATACTATAAATACTATGATGATTAGGAGTGAGTAGTTAGGTGTATCCCGGGGGCCAGAGCGGGCGACATACAATCCAATTTAAAACTGCTGGCGTCAGGTAAACATAAATACAGTAAGATAGTAATTCACATTGGTGGTAATGACGCCCGATTGTGACAATCGGAAGTCACTAAAATTAGTGTGGCATCGGTGTGTAAGTTTGCAAAAACTATGTAGGACACCGTCATTTACTCAGGCCCTCTCCCCAATCTGAGCTGTGAGATGTTTAGTCGCATGTCATCATTTAACCGCTGGCTGTCGAAGTGGTGTCCAGAAAACAACGTGGGCTTCATAG
>JAQQAE010015582.1:0-12005 GCA_029823295.1 Pseudamia nigra
CCCATGCTCCCTCCATACTCAGCATTTTTCTCGGCTGTGGGTGTGATGTCTCTGCTGTAACGCTAATCAGCTCTGGAGACGTCAGCATTCTTTCAGTCCTCCTTCTCCACTACCACCATCGTCCTTCCCTTTCCCTTCTCCTCCTTCCTTAGTCCATCTTCGCCTTGGTTTCCTCACTTTCCTATCTTTCCCACTCTTCACGCTATAACTATGTATCCTCCTGCATCTCACCTCATCTTCAGTTCCTGTTCTTATGTCCTACTCCCTGTGTGTGTGTGTGTGTGTGTGTGTGCGTTGTTGCTACACTGTTACTGTAAGCAGCTCTGCTCTTGACTTGTCAGCGTTCTTTCAGTCGCTTCATAAAAATACAGCCTGCAACAGCAAAAAAAGCTGTCTGTTGTAGCAACAGCGGCGATGGCATTGACCACAGTACCACAACCACCTCGCAAGCATTATGGGAAGGACACCTCTGCCTCTGTGTGTGTGTTTGTTGAAGATGAATGGTGATGTCTTTGGTCAGCAGATGATCCTTAACCTTGGTCTCGGAGAACAAACTAACTAGTTTATTGCAGTTTTACGCTGCGGCGTAGGTCATGTTTTTCTTTTATTTTTTGCGTGTCTAAACTTGATGAATAGGATCCAAAACTAACTTGTTTGCTGTTTTGCTGTTTCTGTTATTTTCACCACTGTGCATTAATACTGAAGACATCCAAATGGTGAGAGAACATGCAGAGCATTATATAGTAAACAAAAAAACTGTTAAATAGCCCAGAACATGTTGGACAAAGTAGCAACATTTAAGTAGCTTTGAAGGCAGCTTCTGTACACAGATCCAGGAAGTCGCATGGGTGATTCCATATCAGTTCAACACGTCTCCCACATGACCCCCTCAGATTCAGCTGAGATTTTATCACATTATCTACATCATATAGAGATAGATAAATAGATACTTTATTGATCCCACAGGGAAATTCAAAGTTCAAATATTTATATTTAATGAGTCCATACCAAATATTTTTTGATTGGTCAAAAACTTTTTGAATTATAAATTTTGAGTTGACAGGGGTAGGGTGATGCAGGGTGATCATGCTTATTTCTACTTCTCTGTATCCTGGGCATCGTAGCTGTTTATCAAACTTACATATTCCCACAGATATAGATGCCTGAAGTTGGCTGTTAAGAAAATCACAATTAAACATTTTCAAAGTTTGACTTGAAGTTGTGAGACCCCAAATTCACATGGCAGTATTATATTAGTGTTTTCAAAGGAGTTGGTATGTGTCTTCACACCCTGAAATTTCCATTCATCTACCCATATCTAGGGTAAAAAATTACCCAAATTTTGACCTACCCCTGTCTGCTTTAAAAAATTATAGCTCAAAAAGTTTTCACCTGAACAAAGAAAAATTCATATGATTTCATTAAACAGGATGTAGATGCTGTAATAAAAATTTTAGCTGAATCGCATGAGGTCTTACAGACACCTTTCTCAGAATTTGTTGATTTTATGTGGAATGAGTCACCTGGAAAGGTTTTCAAATGACAAATGTGCCTTGTGTAGATTTAATTTGCCTGCTTAATGTGCTTTAAACCATCAGTTGTCTTGCGCAGAGGAAGGGTTGGTACAGAATCATCCTATTATGGCAAGAAACACTCAGTTAAGTAATGAGAAAAGACAGTCCATCATTACTTTAAGAAATAAAGGTCAGTCAATGTGGAGAATAATAAGTTTGAATATGTCACCAAGTGCAGTTGGCAAAATCATCACGCTATGAGGAAACTGGCTCTTATGAGGCTCTTATGTTCAAGGAAAGGAAGACGAAGAACTATAGTACTTCTGCTGCAGAGGAGAGGTTTATTAGAATTACCAACCTTAGAATTAAACATTAAAAACTGTTTGATGGTTTTTAGTGACTGTGCTTGACTCAATCATTGTGAAAAATCTCCAGAACTTTGAATGTGTCCCCAAGTGTAGTCACCAAAACCATCAAACACTATGATGAAGCAGGCTGTCATGAGGACCGTCCCAGGAAAAGCAGACCAGGAACCACCTCTGCTGCAGAGGAAAAATGTATTAGAATTACTAGAAGCAGAAAGAGTTGTACAGTAGTTGTAGTAATTAATAGGGCTATCGACTCTGCAACTACTCTTCCTTTGCTCAAGGCAAGTGATGGTCTAAAGCACAATAAGAAGACAAGCAATGGCACAAATAAACTCTTGACACAACACAACTGTGATTTGAAAACCATGCTGGGTGAGTTCTGGGACAATCAAAAATACAAAACGTGTTCTGGTTTAACACTTTTTTGTATTTACTACATAATTCCATACATGTTCTTTCAGAGTTTGTTCAGTGTTAATGCACATTGTAGAAAATGATTTAAAAAAAACACTCAAGGAGAGCGTGTGTCCAAACGTTTGAATGGCAGTGTACATATGCTACAAAAGTAAAGTAAATGTGAACAGGTTATTACAGCTTATTAGTGAAAAGCAACTCACACAGCTTTAAGTTGTACATGTTTTTCTCTGTCTTGCATGGACAACCACCAAATGAGTCAAGATGTTACTATGAGCAGAGTGAAATCATAAGCATGATGTTTCTGACTTTTTAAAACCCAAACAATGAATTAATCAGGATTAGGAGCTTCAAAACAGATACGAGCTTCCCTGATGCGTGACATTTTGGGAGGTTTCAGCGATATTAACAATTAAAGACAGACTTATTTAACAGTCATCACTAGGATATTTAACACACTATCGGTATCACCAGAAACTGACTCCAATAGTGACTGATAGATAGTATTAAGCTTCTCAATTAGAATTAGACCTACTGCCTTTGGCAGAAAATAATAACCAATACCTGCTTTTGACAGTTTGAGGCTCAGTTCCAGATTTATGCACCGCTGTGTTTATGTGATGCTTGGAGAATGTTCAGCATTTACTGTATCTAGATTCTAATAAACTCTGCATTTTAAGACCTTTTGACCCCAATAAAGCTTACTATTGAATAAGCTTTATTGAAAATACATTTGCCATGCATTTCTCTTTTCTGTACCTTCATCATCATCATCATCATCATCATCATCACAAAGGCTTTAATTTCCCTTTCCCCCTCATAAACCACAAATAAAATGCTTTTATTCAACTTATTTTCTATCAGTAATATAAGATATGCTACATTTTCAAGTGCATTTACTTCTTCGCATGTACTTTAGTAGATTTAAAACAATAAAATGCACTTCTGAGTGTAACTTATGCCAAATGCTTTTTACTCTTGCTTAGTTACATTTATGATGACAATGATGTACTTCTACTCATTTACATTTGTTCACAGTTCAGTTGGTAGTAGTAAAAAAAGCTTAAAATTACCAAAAAAAACCCCCCCAAAAAATTCAATTAAAAAAACGGACAAAATAATATGTAATGAAATATAAAAAGGAATGAACTAAGCAACAAAATTAGTGGAAATGTACAGTACAAGAATTTTCACCAAAATGACCAAAATAATAATTATTAACATAACACAAAAACAACAATATTACAAAATGAACATAAAATAATAGTAAATTAAAACTAGCACAAAGATAATAAGCAACGAGATCAGCAAAGGTAAAGACAGTATTTAATCAAGTAAATTAAGGAAAATCAGTGATATAATCAAGAAATAGAGAGAAAAAAATCAAGAAGATAAGTGACAAAATGAGCAACGTTATCAACTAAGTGAACAAAAATACACAACAAAAACCAAACAAAAAACAATATAAGCAACAAAATGTGTAAAAGTGAACAACAAACAAAAATGATGAAAATACTTCAAAATAAATTCCATGTTATGAAGTTACCGTACTTACTACTTGAGTAGACTTGGCATGGTCATGGTATGGCATCGTCTTTTACTCTGACTCAAGGAGTCCTTTTAATTACAAAGTATCAATACATTTACTTGAGTACTCTTTCTGCGTACTCCTCTGTTTATGACTGAAATAAACAGTAACCGTTACGTTGCCGGTCGCTTTCCACATCTCTGTGGTGCTGAAAGATCCACAGCAGCAGCTTTTCACTGGTTTTATTGCTATTATCCTGATTCTTCTAATAGGTATAATGCTAGATAAAATATAAATCTGGTTGTTTATTAATGGTGTGTAAAAGTGAGAAAGTGAGCCCCCGAAAACAGAAACAAAGGCATTTCTACCTTTGTTTAAAGCTGTGAAATAAGGAACAATACCTCTCTACATCTTGTTCAGAATTTCTCCCCATCCTATGCATCCTTCAGCACTTTAAATATAAATACATTTACACCTTTGTGTACTTGCAGTTGATTGTTTTCCATGTGTGTTTTATTGTGCCCCGCTGGCATGGCAGCAGGGGGTGTGTACTGTACGTGTGTGTGTGCACTTTTTTTGTTTGTATGTAGATGGGGATTGGGCACGTGGGAAATAAACCAGTGCCTGGCAGGAAAACAACCTCCCTCTTTTGCCCCTCATTCTTTCACCCCCACCCCCAACAACAAGCATCAACGTTCATGTCTTTGATCCGTCTATTGTGCGATGATGCACCTCCAGCTGTGGGAGGCAACGAAAACACAAGATGAGCAAAGAAGCAGCTCTATATGAATGTATGTACTGTATGTATGCTACCATACTGAAGAACATCCATGTCTAATTGATTTATCCTAACGTTCTGAAAACTCCTCAAAGTGCTCCTAAAGCTGCTCCATCGGTCTCCACTAACAGTAAAACATTATTGTGCCTTTTTTCGCACCTTCTTACGTCTTAGAACATTTTACTAAGACCATTAGTTGTGCTTTTAGTGTGATTCCACATAGGTGGTTGTGCACACATTAGGGGTATGTTGCATTTTTCTTTGATCTGCTCCTATTTATAACTGTTGGATTTGTGGAGGCGCACCGCAAGCTGCGACACTCACGTACCCACTCAGACAGACAGACTGACATGTGCACTGTGGGGGAGGTACAGTCACTTAATGCTGAGCCTTTGACACAAAGAAAAAGAATGAACTAAGAACTTGCCTCATATCATGTAAATTTCATCACTTCCTCAAAGAGGTTATTTCCTAACTTGTGAATGACTGAAGAAACAGAACTTAGTTATAAAAAAAATGTCAGTGCATCTTATATAGTGTTGGTAAGTTTAGCTTTGAAATGGGTAAATACATTTGATAGTCATATCAATAAAATAGCCATCAAGTAGCTGATTATGCAAAATAAATCATTACCTGATTACTTCTCAAACAAGTGTGTAAACTATGAAGTGCAGGTGAAAATATCTAAAATTACTCTACAGAGGTGGGTGATCAAAAAGTTAAGAATGCGTTTGGAGGAAATTTTCAGGATAGGTGAGAAATGGCACTGATGGATTAGATTCTTGCAGTGATCTGGATCATCATCTGGAACCAGAAGATTTTTTTTATGGATTTTTCACCATTGTGAGATAGAGCCAAGTCCAGCATTTATCCTTGTAACACCACAAATAACACCCAGAAACTTTAACCAAAAAAACCATCATAGATTCTATCAAACCACAGGGTTTGATCCAGACATGGGCAATATTCCAGTTATAATGATCCACAATGCTTATACTTACAGGGGTTGAGGAAAAATATCTACTGTAAGATAGTAAATAAAGCTATAGACATGCACCTGACACCAAATTGTCATTGGAAGTCTGCTGATTCAGTAATACGACCACAAATTTTACATAACTTCAACATTTATGGAGCGAGATCCAGAAGAAAACCACCATTATGGAAATATTATGATTAGTCTTATGATATTATTTTTTATGAATAACTATTGAGCTAATAATAAAATAATATTAAAACTGACAGTTTGCATAACTTTGCCACTTGTTTTTATTGTTGTACTATTTTATTGTTGTACTATCCCACTATGAAGGGAAACAGCTGCAGGGAGTCCGCGCTCTCTGAATGCTTAAATCTGTGTCATTAAACACAGCACTTGCAAAGTCAATGCATGGGTCATGTGAGTATGTAGTATTTAACAAGTCATGGAAATGTTTCCAGGGCTTGAATTTATTTTTTGGATGCATTCACAGTTCATCTGTATGAGTATTGTATGCTCGTCCGTCAATCCCCTTTATGGCTAAAATGCAATATTTCAGAAACAGTTTGACAGAATGTTGCAGAATCTGCTGTTTTAAAATAAAGCAGGTTGTTCTCTACTCATGTACAACTGGACTGTTGATATTTAATTTTTTTTTAAAAAAAACATGATATCAATATTTTATTTAGAGGTTTTCCCATTGTTGGTGGAGGCTTCATGTGCTCTGATGACTTTTAAGTGTTGCTATTCAACTAAAACCAATGTAAAGTGTTTTGCTCAAACTGTATGTATGCTATTAGCTTAATATTTAATTTTGAAGTAAATATGAAGACAGTCTGAGAATGAAGTGAAGAGAAATGTCTCCAGAGGAAGTGTCAATCTAGACTTTGCAAGTTAGGCATTTTTTGCATTGATTAAGAAGAAAAAACTTGATTAATGCAATTAATTTAAGGACCTGATTTGTGATATTCTATATGCAGTGGTATGAAAAAGTTTAGGCACCCTGACAATTTCTATTATTTCCATTTATAAATCAGAAGGTGTTTGGATCAGCAATTTCATTTTGATCTATCAAATAATTGATGGACACAGTGATATTTCAGCAGTGAAATGACATTTACTGGATGAACAGAAAATGTGCAATATGCAGCAAAACAAAATTAGACAGGTGCATAAATTTGGGCTCCCCAACAGAAAAATCACGTCAATACTTAAAAGAGGCTCCTTTTGCCTCTAGGTGCTTCTTATAGCCTCTAATGAGTGTCTGGATTCAGGATGAAGGCATTTTAGACCATTCGTCCTTACAAAACATCTCCAGTTCAGTTAGGTTTGATGGTAGTCGAGCATGGACAGCCCGCTTCAAATCATCCCACAGATTTTCAATGATATTCAGGTCTGAGGACTGGGATGGTCATTCCAGAACATACATTCCTCTGCATGAATGCCTGAGTGGATTTTGAGCTCTGTTTTGGGTCGTTGCCTTGTTGAAATATCCAGCACTGGCGTAACTTCAACTTTGTGACTGATTCTTGAACATTTTTCTCAAGAATTTGTTGAAATTGAATGGAATCCATATGACTCTCAACTTTAATAAGATTCCCAGTACCAGCACTGGCCACACAGCCCCACAGCACGATGCAACCTCTACCAAATTTTACTGTGGGTAGCATGTGATTTTTTGGAATGTTGCATTTTTTTTCCACCATGCATATCACTCCGTCTTATAGCCAAATAACTCAATTTTTGTTTAATCAGTCCACAGCACCCTATTCCAAAACGAAGCTGGCTTGTCTGAATGTGCTTATGTACAGTATACCTCAAGTGACTCTGTGAAAGAAAAGGCAGTAAGAGAACTGTATGACTGTATAACTGTCTGTGTGCAGAAAAGGCTTCTTCCACATCACTCTCCCATACAGCTTTTCCTTGTATAAAGTGCACTGAATTGTTGAACGATACATAGTGACACTGGCTGCAGGAAGATGATGCTGTAGGTCTTTGGAGGTGGTCTGTGGGTCGTCTTTGATCGTTCTCATCATCCTTCGCCTTTATTTCTCTAATATTTTTCTTGGTCTGCCACTTCTGAGCTTAACAAGAACTGTGACTGTGGTCTTTCATTTCCTCACTATGTTTCTCACAGTGGAAACTGACACCTGAAATCTCTGTCATAGCTTTTTGTAGCCTTCCCCTAAACCATAATGTTGAAGAGTCTTTGTTTTCAGGTCATTTGAGAATTGTTTTGATGCCTCCATGTTGTCACCTGTCTATCAAGTTCAAGGCTTAACAAGCTCACCAAACCAATTTTATGTTCCAATTAATCAGAGCTAGGTTTTAAAATAAACAAAATGGCAGAAGTGCCCAACTTTTTGTACTGTTCTAATTTTGTTTTGATACATATTGCACATTTTCTGTTCATGCAATAAATCTCATTTCAGTGCTGAAATATTACTTTGTCCATCAGTTATTTGATAGATCAAAATGAAATTGCTGATCCAAACACCTACTGATTTATAAATGAAAATAATAGAAATTGTCATGGGTGCCTAAATTTTTTCATACCACAGTATAGGCTTTCTACTGTAAATCACTCAATATATTTGGCTTTAGCTCATTCGTAATCACTGACATTATGTTAAGTAAGTTAATTCAATCACATATTTCTTGTTGATTATAAACAATAGCATTTACAAATATTTTGTAATTTAGTGAGAAAATTATGTTACTTCCTCAACATGGCTTTAGTTTAAAGCAGGCTGAGGTGTGAAATCCATACTTATACAGTAAGACAACAGACTGTGTTTAATCAGCAGAAGGGTTTAACTGAACGTCTGATTCAGCAGTATCAGGTGTGGCGGTTTGGCTAAAAAGCAGGTTTCAGACTTTGAGGACAACCGCATTTCACTGACCGTTAGACAGCCAATCATGTACAGACACATTCTGCTGTTGACACTTGAGTCTTTTCTCATCCTGCAGGTACACAAACAGCAACACTGAAGGAGCTCAAGGGTTGTATGTGTGTAAAGCCTCAGAGGGAGGGGGGTAGAATTTGTCAGAGGAGGGTAGGAGACAGTGAGAGGGAGGGATGAGATAGTGAGATCAGGAATCTGCTGAGTCATCATGACTGGTCTCATGATGATCGCTCAGCAGCAGCAACAATAGCCACTCTTTACTGAACACACACACACACACAAACACACAGGTCTGTGAGATGAGAGGCAGACCAGCACAGCACACAAAGCACTGCATTGAGAGCTGTGGAGATGTTCCTCGGTGGAGCTGTGTGCTCAAAGGACTGATCTCATCTTCTGCACTTCCCTGACTTCTCATTCATACTGCTCTGTCTCCATCCTTTTGTCTTTTGTTTCCGTGTCTACACCCATTCATTGTTGTTTGCTCTAACTGCTGGTTTGTATTTATGTTTTCCCCTAGTAACTGTAGGTTTACGGTTGTCTCACTGCTTCTGTCTACAGTAGTTGAGCAGGTCTGAAACTCCAATCACCTGATTCTAGGCCTTAGAATGTCTATGTATCATTTTAACAGGACAAAATTCATTAGATCCTTGTTTGAAGGTGTTGAAAATAATAATAATGGGTAGGATTTATATAGTGCTTGGACAATGGACACTCAAAGATGCTTCACATTGTTTCCATTATTCATTCACTCCACATTCACACACTGGTGGTGATAAGCTACAGTACACCTGTAGCCACAGCTGCCCAGGAGTAGACTGATGGAAATGTGGCTGTACCAAGGGCCTCTCTGACCACCACCAAACATTCATTCACATTCATACAAGGCGAGATGGGTGAAGTTTCTTGCCCAAGGACACAGCAATGAATGGCTAGAATGGCACTGGGTTTGAGCCGCCATCCTTCTGTTTACTGGACGACCTGCTCTGCCTCCTGAGCCTCTGTCGTCCCTGACTATGAAGCCAGGCTAGTGAATATAACTAAAAAATAATGAATAAATTACAAAATCAAGGGCAAGTTTTTTCCTCATTACCTCTGGTTGATTCTTCCGTTTACAGTGTTTTTACTCTGTTATTTCTTTTTCGTCAGTTTTCTGGTATGTACTGTATTTGTACTTTGTTCTTATCTTGTTTCATTTGTGTGTTTTGCATCTGGAACATCTTGCTGTGTCTCATTTTCATCTTTCCATTTTGTTGTGCCTTATATGATATTTTTATCATGCTGCATCTTTTATGAATAATTTAAAACCACAAATAACTCTCTGGTTTCTTCAACTTTAAATAGTGTAGCTTCATACAGGGCAAAAAAATCAGCCTTTAAACCAGAAGGAAATAATGATGTAACATTTGTCATGATAATTATGCAAACAAAAAAAAGCAAGAGGGTTTTTGGGCCAGGGCTAATTTGAAGTCTGTTGCACCTTGTGGAAGAAGATGCTAAAATTAGGAACACTGTGTATAAATGTTTTATTATGGTCACATGAAGAGAGACAAAGTGGCAGTAAATAGCCATGAGCTCAGCCAGTATCACTCAGTATTATTACCCAGGTCACATCAGGAGCATCAACACAGTCCAACTTAAACATAATGAAAAATAAAATAGGTCTTAAATTGCATTAATTGTCTTTATAAGTTTAAATGTAACGTGTTTAAATATGCAGAAACCCTGTATGCAGATGTACAGATCACTCTGCACTGCAGACATGGGGGAACATGTGGGTTTGCTACAGCTTGAACAGTTGGTTTCCCTCTGGAGTTTCTCCCACAGTTTCTACCACTTCCTTTTTGTTTTACGCTCATTTCTTTAGTTCTGGCCTGAAGCCAACCAATAAGAATTGAACAGCACAAAGACAGTGGGCACTGGTAGTGTAACCACCAGGAAACAGGAAGTCAGGGAAATTCTAAGAAAAGTCTTGTCACTTTCACTCATGAACGGTGTCAGACATTCATAACACGATAACACCATGACACCCACTTGAAGTCCTGTCTCAGCTAGTTCTGGTGGGATATGATCTGTGATAAAAGTGTTTTATTATTGTTAGGCATTAAGAGTTCTGTTTACAGCTTTATTCAGAGGTTCAGATGTGTTCCCTGATGTTTGTGTTAATGTTTTGCTTTCCTTTGTGTCCACAGGTCTGTTCAGAAGAGCAGGGCTCTTGTGGCATGACGACGACTAACAAAGGAAACAAAGCCTTGAAGGTAAAACCCCATGTCAGATCTTTTTGTATTTCACATATTACTTTAAATAAAATCAAAGAGACTTCATGTGGTACTTTCCTAGCTTGCCTCACTCACCCATAGACACACACACAGTCACACCAGTGTTGGCAGAGCTGTACCGGGAGCAACATGTGGTTCAGTGTTTGCCCAAGGACACTTCAGCATGGTAACAGCAGGATCATGGACAACACGCTCTACCTCCTGAGCCACACACTCTTATGAGTCACATTTCTATAAAATTGTCAAGGGAATTTGAAGCAAACTTTTGAAATGTGAAAAAAATGCAAATGAGACACATTAGGTGGTGATGAGACAGAAGAGTAACTTGGTTTTATTGGTCCATGCTGCATGTTAATACCACCAGTACCATTTTCATGTTGTATACAACTGAAAAGAAAGAAAATGTTTCCATCACCCATTATATACATTATCATGTATTTTAAAAACAATATTAACAATAAAATTATGCAAGCAACTGTAAAATGGTTCTTGCAAATTTATATTTTTTGCCATTTCCATGAAATTTTGCTAATGCACTTCTTTAAAATGTGCATAAAATAATATGTGAAACGGTGGTGCAGTGGGTAGCACTCGTGCCTCACAGCTAGAAGATCCTGGATTTGATTTCAACACTGTCCGGTAGGGCCCTTCTGTGTGAAGTTTGCATGTTCTCTCATGGGTTCCACAACCATAAACATGCACTAAGGGTTAAGTCAATAGGTCACTTTAAATTGTTCATAGGTATGAATGTGAGTGCGAATGTTTGTCTGTCTCTATGTGTCAGCCTGCAATGAACTGACGACTCATCCAAGGTGTACCCCACCTTCTCCCTAAGCCAGCTGGGATAGGCTCCAGCACCCCCCAGCCCTAGCGAGGATTAAGGGGTAGAATTTACAGTGATTCTGTGTTGTGAGCTCATAGTTTGACATTAGCTAACTCAGTTTCTCAGTTAATATTAGCTACTGTATAATATTGTAGATGAACAGAAGAGAGGCACTGAAGGATTCAAAAGCGAACATAATTTTGACAGGAAAAAAAATCTCTTGATAGAAGTCATGGCTGTTATCATGCAGGAAGTGACGGAGAATTGGTCTAAGTTATCTGACTCGACACTTAATTTCTCTATCTAAATTCTCCTGCACATTGGTTTGTGACGGAAGACGGCGGGAGGAAAAACTTCTTTTAACAGAAGAGAAAAACCTCCAGCAGAACCAGCGGCTCAGGGTAGGCGGCCATCTG
>JAQQAE010015583.1:0-12005 GCA_029823295.1 Pseudamia nigra
GGTGTGTTAGGCCATAGGCACTAACACACCCCCCATACCATCATAGTAGCTGGTGTTTGAACTTTTCCTTTCCTTTTCTTCTTTAGCCCAGAGGACACGATGTCCATGATTTTAAAAAACAATTTGAAATGTGGACTCATCAGACCATAGCACCCTTTTCCACTTTGTGTCAGTCCATCTCACTTGAAACAGCAATGTTTCTGGATGATGTTGTCATATGGCTTTCACTTTTTTAGTTTACAGTTTTAATTTACACTTGTACCAACAAGCTGTGTTAACTGATAGTGGTTTTCTGAAGTGTTCATGAGCCCATGTGGTAATATCCTTTGCACAGTGATGTTGGTTTTAATGCAGTGCCGCCTGAGGGATCACAGGTCACGGACATTCAATCTTGGTTTTCAGAGTTGCCGCTTACTTGCAGAAAATTCTTCCAATTCTCTGAATCTTTTGATGACATTATGGACTGTACATGATGAAATTCATAAATTCTTTGCAATTGTATGTTGAGAAACATTCTTAAACTGTTGGACAACTTGCACGACTGAGCCTTTTGGGGATGCTCCTTTTATACATGATCACGAAACCCCCCTGTTTCCACTTAACCTGTTCACCTGTGGAATGTTCCAAACAGGGTTTTGGGTTTTTTTTTTTTTTGAGCATTCCTCAACTTGTTGTTCCAGTTGTAGCTCTGCTGGGACATGTTGCAGGGATCAAATTGATCAATCTAAATCAAAATGAATGAACATTTGTAAGAAAACAATGTTTATCAGTGTGAACATTAAATATTTTGTCTTTCAAGTGTATTCAATTGAAAAGAGCTGAAAAGGATTTGCAAATCATTGTCTTCTGTTTTAATTTAAGTATTACACAGTGCCCCAATTTCATTAAAGTTGGGGTTTGTAATGATGATGGTTTATGATTGTTATTATTTAGGGAGAAATATGTTTCAAACTGCTGTTAAGATGGTATTAGATAAGGTTAAGATCTGCTTCTACTGGGTTAAATGAAGAAGCAGCAGGTTTTAAACTGTGGCAGCATCAGGTACATCAACAGTCACCACTGAATAATTAAAATATTTCAGATATTGATGTAAATTTGGCAGCAAAGCGTACATGACATAAAAATATAACACATTTTTCACTGAAAAAAGGGTAGTTATGTTTATTTGATCAATTGCTTGCCTGATTTGTAAAATGTCTATGATGATAAATTCTATGTTAATATTAACTTACATGTTCTAAAAAATATATCATAGACAATGCATTTAATTGAGATGTTGGAACTAGTCCATTTTTACTCAAAGCAATTGCAGACTTAAATTTTCACCTATTGATACTGAACAGTAGGACAGAACACAAGTAGTTCCCACTGAAATAGGCCCATTGTGTGACCACAGGGCAATCTGATGATGTTCAGGTTGTTTACAGTTTATTGCAGCTGTTTTAATTGAGCTTTTACAGGTTAAGTCCCGGCTCAAGAGGACATAACCTACTGAAGGCAGCGTGTCTTTGTCAATAACTTTGAACTGTCAACTTCAGCTCTAAAGAGCAGACAATGCATTACAGTCATTCACCTGTCAAGAGGAAATCTGAATTATCAAGGTTTTTGGCTTGAAAAGACAGAGAAGGTTTGAAAGACACTGACTGTTCTTCATTTAGGATAATAGTTCACTACAACAACACATGCAGTCTCACTACAAGGACACAGTAGCCACACATTAAATGTTAGTATTACAGTAAATGCATATTAATAATTAAAAAAAACACACTGTACAACTTCATTGATTAAACCTAGGCCTCAGGCTATTCATGGTTTTCACTCTGAACAAATGACAGCTATTTAGTGATTAAGTAAGATGAAATAAAGGGAAATGTATCCAACTCACCACAAATAAAAAACCCACCAATCCTCAAATGCGTGAAAATGAGAGAAAAGGTGTACTATTCCAAAAAGTAGCTAAAGCAAGTCCAGATCCAGGCAAAGCAGCAGGGTGAGGGGCAGTGGACAGGCTGCAGTCCACAGAACAAAAATAATGCTGCCACTCGGCAGAATGCACAAGACACCATCAGGACCTTTTAAGGCTGGGGCAGCTTTAAATTTAGACCATGAGTGAGAAGGGCCAGGCAAGCTGAGGAGCTGCACCAGAGCCTGGGCCTCGGAAAGGCACCACCTGAGGGACCGTAGATACATTATAACGTGGGTGATGGAAGAATTACCAGAGATTAAAAATTAGCTGAAAAGCTGTAGACACCTGTACTTGTGGAGAATGATAAACAAACTGTTAATGAGGTATGCTATTTGGACTTATTTAAACATAAATGGCTACAGTGTGTTTATAATCTAAACACCCACCAAAAAATTAAACTAGCTAATACAGGGGTCTTCAACCTATGGCTCCAGAGTGACATGTGGCTCTTTGGCCCCTCCCCAGTGCCACCTGTGGCTTTGACCAGTGATGGAAGTAACACATAATAATAAAGCAAAATGAACAAAATAAAAACTACATCAACGACAAGGGAAAAAAAGAGCTAGATAATGAACAAGAAACAACTGAAATTTTTTTTTTAAAAATCCTTAAAACTAACAATATTATCCAGGAAATGACCAAAACCAAGAGTATGGGCAAAACTGAACAAAATAATCCATAGCATAAAAAAGAAATAACAAAGAATCTGAGCAAAAATTCACAAAAATGACTAAACAATATCAACTTGATGAAAATGAATAAAGAGGGAACAAAAGAGTCAAATAAATGAACGAAAACTGGCTAAAAATAAGCAAAATGAGGAACAGAATATTCCACAAAATTAACAATGTAATTGAAATACTCAGGCAAACATCTTCACAAAAATGAATAAAATGGTGAACAAAATGAACAAAAATAATCAAAAAAATGTCTCAATAATCAATTCAATTAACAAAAATGATGAAAAATAAAACAAACAACAATGAATTACAAAATAATTTGTTGCATGAGCAAAAAATTAAAAATGATCAACTGAATGAATAAACATTAAGAAGCTAATTAACAAAATCAATTCAAATGACCAAAATAACAAACAAATAAAAAAATAATACAGTACTAATACATTTGAACACATTCTAGCTAAAATGTGTATCATATGTCATATTTTTGTGGCTCTCATCACACAGGTATTTTTATTTACTGTCTAAAAATGGGTCTTCAGATTGTAAAGTTTGCTGAACCCTGAGCTAATGTAAAATTTCACTGCCGTTGACAAAGCTGCAATATTCTATTGTGCAAATTAATTTATTATCTGATTCCAACCACGTCTGACTATTTTAAATGCAGTACTGTATATGAGCTCCTGAACCTGAATGATTCAAGGTTGGTAATTGCTGCCACCTGCTGGCAAAATGTGCTAACTGCTGTTTGAGTAAACCTAAAAAAAACGCGAACACCTATCATAAATGTACTGGTAGTTTTTTTTATGTTGTCTTTAGTATTCTCACAATACCTAATTTAAAGAAAAAACAAACAAACATATAAATAAACAAGTATGATAAAAAGATGGAACATTCCAGGTGGTTGGCTCCTTCCATCTTGGCTCTGATTGGTCAGTTTGGGAAAGAGGAAATAAAACATTGATGATTTTCAGCCTGGATCCTCTGGTTGCTGTATCTACAGGGTTTTTTGTCAGTAAGACCTGTATTTTCTCAGGTGGGTGATTTGAAATAAGGTCTTGTTTTCTATTCGGAGAACATGAAGGCTACAGAATCTGACACAGACCTTCATGTTTTCCTTCGGCTGCAAAGCTCGCGTAATTAGCCAATAACAGGCAGCATGTAGGTCAGCCTTAGCTCAGTAGTTAGCATAAAAACATATTTAACTAAGATGATTTATTCGGAAAAATATAGTAATAATCAAGAAAAAAAAACACAAATTTAAAAAATCAGACACCAGTTGCTGTTTTGTAGATATGTTCTACGTCTGAATTTGTCGTTCAGTTGAAGTTGATGCTGCAAGATCAACATTTTTATGGCAAATTTCAGACAAATTATGAGTTTGTTAATACATCTTCACTTAGTACACTAGCAGTAGCAACAAAGTTTCTATCTGAACACATCTATTTACCAAATAAAGCAATCATGGGACTTGCTTAAGCAGAAATCTGGGATATTGTCCTTAAAAATCAGACTTTTATCCCATCATTAGCTGTAGATTCAGCCCTTGTTTTACCTAAAATATATAGTGATTAAAAATAGCAATTCATTCAACAATATAATGTTAGAAAATCACAACTAGAAACTTGAATGAACAATAGTAGTATGAGTAATTCAGTAAATCAGCTAAACTATATATATATAATCCCCTTTTACCAAGTTCATTTAATTGTCACACATCCTCAGAATATGTTAAATTTTGGCTCAAAATACCACAGAGACCCTTCATTCTATCATGTCTATCATGTCCAAATCGTCCTGGTTTTCATCCTTTTATCAACTAGTCCACTCAGTGTACAGTGTTGCTTTAAATGTAAATGAGCTGCTGTTGTCTGCAACACAGATTCCATCATACAGACTTCTGGGCACATTATTCCATGTTGTCAGGATGGTTTTGGTAGCTATGGAGCATCTCATGGTTCTGGAAGGACAAACATAATGACTGATACCACAAATATCCAGAAATACCAAATGGCGTGTTTAAGTTTGAGTTATGTAAAAGAAGGGCTATGTCCTTTTCTCCTTCTAGGGAGATTTTTAATACTTTAACGGTGTCTTTTTTAGTTTTATTATAAGAAAAGACATGTCTCCTTTAAGAATAAACAAAGAACCTTTAGAAGGTAAATATTGTGGATTTGTTATTTCTTAATATGCTGTTACAAAGCTCACATTGTCCAGCCTTCTCTAACCTTAACCTTATAATCTGTGTTACAGAAGGGGGGGTGCACCACCTACTAAAATGTCCAGCAAAAGAGCCAAGGGGAAGAACACAAAGAAGCGTCCTCAGCGTGCAACCTCCAATGTGTTTGCTATGTTTGATCAGTCACAGATCCAGGAGTTTAAGGAGGCTTTCAATATGATTGATCAAAACCGGGATGGTTTTATTGACAAAGAAGATCTCCATGACATGCTAGCCTCATTAGGTAGGGTAATAACATGTTCACATATTTGACCAGTGACAGAAAACAATTGTGTGGAAAATGAAAAATGATGCCAGTGTGGTTCAGATTTAGAAAGTGTACGCACAAAACAAATAACCAGAGTATTCATTAAAATTCTGGACATGCACTTTACTAGTCGTTATCTTTTTCCAGGTAAAAACCCTACAGATGAATACCTGGAAACCATGATGAATGAAGCCCCCGGTCCAATCAACTTCACAATGTTCCTGACCATGTTTGGAGAGAAGCTGAATGGCACAGATCCTGAGGATGTGATCCGGAATGCATTTGCCTGTTTTGATGAGGAGGGAACCGGTGAGTTAAAATTGTAATTGATATTCTATATTAATGATATTCAAATCCTAAATGTGAGAAAATGTAGTATGAGAACATGTAGACCGTGTACATATTGAGCTTTGGGAAAAGGTGCAGGTAAAAAATAAAGTACTTTACTAAAGAGAAGCTGACAAGCTCCCAAACATTTAGACAAGTGTGAAAAATGCCTTTCAGAGTTTGTAAAAACACTAGGTGACATTTAGCTTCAGCATCATAGCATATGTATAGTGAGTGTCAGTTATTATCGTATAATTGGACAAAAACTGGGAACGTCAAGTCAAGCAATGTTTTCAGTACTACATTTTTTTTTCTGAATAACAAAATGACAATGACATCAAAGTACTGTATATTAGTAGTGGTAAGTGTTGTTTTCATTCCACTGCCAACCTGGAATATGTAATGTTCAAGGTTTGCTGCCTCTTATTGTTTTAAAGCTTTGATATAGAACATTTACATGAAGTTTGTGTTGCAGTCTGTGTGGTGCTGGAAGCTGGTTTTGACATTAGGCGACTGTATTTCTGAGATAACCATTGAGGCACATGACTGAGACCACTGCTTAGAAATTAGCCTATTTTAGTCCTTACCGTTGATGCAGTCGTGGTTTAGTGGTACGTAGTATTCACTAATGTAAAAAAAAACAACTAGTACTCAGCACAAAACAAATAGCAACACAAACTTCACACAAGCACGCATGAATGTTTCATGTCAGACCAATAAAACAAAGTGTCCTCCACAGGGATGATCCAGGAGGAGTACTTACGGGAGCTGCTCACTACGATGGGCGACAGATTTACAGATGAAGAAATGGACGAGCTTTTCCGTGAGGCTCCTATTGACAAGAAGGGCAACTTCAACTATGTAGCATTCACACGTATTCTTAAGCATGGTGCAAAGGACAAAGACGACTAGTGACAGAGGCATCGCAAAACAAGGCTTAATCTGCACATCACAGTATCTTTAATGGGGTTTCACTCAATTTAGAACAACTACTGTATTTCCTGCTGTCACTCTAGTATACAGTACCTCACTTATGATCATTTGTACAGTACAAGCTACTTTTCAATCTCACAACTCTACTCTCACAAAGCTCATTTGCACATATGTGATAACTGCACTGAGGGTCTGATTAGTTATTAAAGATATAACAGACTCCCCAGGATAAAGCTGTAGATAAAGTTGAACAAGGCATGTATGTTATTGACTTTTTTGTGCCACCAAATCATTTGTATTTGTAGAAAATAAAAGTTTTAAGATTCAATTGAGTAGAATTTTTATTTTTTTTAAAAATGGATAAGATGTTATGAGGAGTCGCAATGATGTCTGAAAGAAATTACAATTCCCATTTAGACAAGGATGTATGATTCATCTCTGATACACAGGATCTGTTTTTAAAAATCCAGTCATTTAGAAGAAAATGCTCATATGAGGAATATTGGGTATGAAGTCATCAGAAATCAAAACAAACAAAACTGTTGTAAAAAAAAACTGGTAAATGTCAGTGATCATCCATTGTTTTGTATTCACATCAGGGCCTTCACACATTGTTCAGTTTGACAATGTCACCCTGAGAATCTCCTGGTTTTATGATTTTACATTGTCATCCCGACTTGGCACAATTAGTCTCAATTACACTAGCAGTCAAAAGTTTGGACACATATTTTACTTCTGAGGTGTTTATTATTTTCAGTATTGTACATGAATTCTGAAGACATTCATACTTTGAAAGAACATGTACAGAGGTATGTCGTAACTAGAAAACACAAGCTGTTGTATATTTAAGACTATACAAAGTAGTCACATTTAGCTTTGATGACAACTTTGCATTCTCTCATCAGATTCATGAGGTAGTCTCCTAAACAGTTTTCAGTTCACAAGGTTGTGTTGTCAACAGTTAATTTGTGCCATTTCTTCCCTTCTCCATGTCTTTAGACCATCGGTTGTCTTGTGCAGAGAAAGGGTAGGTACAGAGCCGTGTTAGTGCTACCACGTCTGCTGCACAAATCCACATTATGGAAAGAGACAGTTAAGAGAAATGACAGCCCATCATTACTTTTAAAAAAATGGTCAATCTGAAAAGTCTTATGAATTTTATGTGATGTCAAAACCAATGAACATCATGAAACTGGCTCGACATTTTCTGAGGCTGGTAATTCCAATAAACTTATCCTCTTCAGCAGAGGTAGGTCTTGGTCTTCCTCTCCTGTGATAGTCCTCATATTTGATGGTTTTGGTGACTACATTTGAGGACGTTTTAAGTCGAGTTTGAGTGTCTGACCATTTCTTACAGCAATTATGAACTGCCTTTTAACTGTTTCTTGCTATGCTATGGATATGAACAGTAGTTGTGGTAGCACGAATAGGGCTATTGACTGTGTCCACTCTTCAACTGCACAGAACTGATGGTCTAAAGCGGGGGTTCTCCACTATTGCCACAAAGAGCCGAGACACTACAGGTTTTATTTCTAACCAGTCTCTTCAGTAGGTGATTTCACTCTTTTTCCACTGATTGCTCTTCAGTGAAAACACCTGCTCTAGTGAGTGGTTGGAAAGAAAACCTGTAGCGTGTTGGCCCTTGGTGGCAATAGTTGAGAACCCCTGATCTAAAGCACATTAAGAAGGTGTCAAATGGCACAAATTAACTCTTCTCAAGGCACATCTGTGAACTGAAAAATGTTCTGGGTAGTTTAACACTTTTTTGCTAACTACATAACCCCATGCCTGTTCTTTCAGTTTGGATGTCTTCAGTATTAATGTATAGTGTTGAAAATAAAAAAAATTGTGAAACAAATGCGGAAAAAGAAGGTGCATCCAATCTTTTGACTAGGTAGTGTACAATACCAAATTCAAAACATCAGAACAGTTGAAAAATGCAATTTAAAGTAACAGCAAAAATACTCTGTCTAGTATCTCACTGTAAACAGTATGAACACAACACAGTTTATATTTTGTCCAGTCACCTTTACTTTATTTGAAAATATACAGCCATTTGTGATTTTCCATTTTGTAATATGACAAGAAAGAAGAACATACAGTCTATCTAGGGATAAAAATAAAAAAATAAGTTAAAATCATTCAAAAACAATGTGATTTGAAACAATCAAAGCAAACACGTGCTACACACAATAATGGACATGGTTGCACTAATCTGCCAGTGCCATGTTTTTCGACTGGATCTTTGATAGGTGGTCTGATATAGAAGCCTCTATCCTGTCGCACTGGGCCAGAAAATCCTGAGGATACAAAATTAACATTTAAAACCTTAATTCAACTCTGACTGACTTTCAGTTAAAGATTCAGTTCTTGTTACCTGCACTGTATTTACCAGCCCCTTTTTCTTCATTCTGCAGTCACTAAAATTTTCTGGCACACTCTGTTAAATCAGAAGCAAGTTCATTATTCATTACACTCTAGGTACGGTATGAAATAGCATGCAAGAAAGTCAGAAATAGATTACCATTGCATCTATCTGTTCAAGGATTTTTATGAATTGTTCAGCTGCTACCTTGACTCGGTTGTCAAGTTTTCCAAGTGCCTCTACCTGGAGATCTTTGGCCAGGAAGCCCTGTGGAACAAATATCAAAACATTTAAAACAAAGCAAACCAATACAACACTTTGCATTTTAAAACCTAAAAGTACATGCTTACATTTTTGAGTCCGGTCAATTCCCCATCAACCTTCTCTAGCTTTTTTGCCGTCTGTTCAACAGATTTCTCAATGTCTTTCAGCTTCTTCAGTTCAGCTTCCTCCTCTGGACTGTTCTGTTTGCAGAGTAACATCAGTATGTGCATCCAAAAAGATCAGTGTCATATGTAAGCCAGTACACCTGTAAAAAAAACATTACCCGCTTTCCAATCATCATAAGTTTGCAGCCTTCTTTCACTCCATAGCTGAACAGACTCTCATCCATGTCCTTCAGTGATTTCCCTAGAGTGTCCGAATGCACAGTTTGATGTTATATAAAGTCAATATCATTTGAATATTAAAGAAAAGAGAGAAAAGTATGGTTACCTTTGAAGATAAGTTTCTGTGAGGCTGTTGGCACTCCAGTAGTTTTAGTGAGAGCATCAGACAGGTCTTTAACAGTGGGGCCCTTGCCTTCATCCTGACATGTTAGTGTTATGCTGTGTTTAGCAGAACCTGAGTGGAAGGACACGTTTGAAGTGACACTCTGAAAACAGCAAAAACACATCTCTGTGCCCAAGTCTTTTGAGGTACAACACCAGTCAAAAGGTCTGGATACATCTCCTTCTATATGTTTTCTTTACTTTATTATTTTCGACATTGTACATTAATACTGAAAACGTCCAAACTGTGACAGAACATGTATGAAATTGCGCAGCAAAAAAGGGTTCACCCAGAGCATGGTTTATATTTTAGATTGTATTGATGACATCTCACATTCATGGTATTCTTTCATCTGATTCACAATTTAGTCCCTGGAATGATTTTCAATTCACAGGTATGCCTCGTAAAGAATTCATTTGTGCCAATTCTTGCCTTGTTAATGCACTTTAGATAATCAGTTGTCTTGATGAGTACAAAGTCAATTGTCCTACTGCTACTACAACTACTATACAAATCCATGTTATGGCAAGAAACACTCAAATAAAAGTAAAGAGAAAATGCAGTCACTCATAACTTTAAGAAATGAAGGTCAGTCAATCCAAAAAAAAAACCCCGAGGACTTAAACGTGTCCTCAAGTGCAGTCACCAAAACCATCAAATGCTGATGTAATGAGGGACTGAATTTTCTCTGAGTGTTTCTGGCCCATAGTATTAACTTGTACAGTAATTGAGCTATTGACTCTGTACTGAATACCAAAGCTGTCATAAAAATCTAAATGTGGCTACTTTGGATAATCTAAAATATAAAACATGTTCTGGGTTGCCTGACACTTTTTTCTTTAAAGCATTATAGTGTACATACTTGTCCTGACATAGTATACATGTCTTTAGTAGTAACGTGCATTGTTGAAAATAGTAAAAACAAAGGGGGAAAAAAAAAACGCAGAAAGACTCCCTTTGAGAACCACATCCTGACTCTGAACATTACCAAGGTCTCAAACATGCTTAATGACTTCAGAACGCTGTACATCACACACTGAACTTCATCTAATGTTTGGTACTAGCTAATCGGTAGGACAAGTATGACAGCTTTTCATCTTTTATGCCCATAAATAATAAAAAAGCAGTCACTTCGACCCCGTTGTAAAGCAATTAAAGTACAGTACTAAAATGTATATAACCAACATGACGGCCAAACAGTTCAAACCTAGCTTCCCTAAATAAATGACAGAAGTCAAAAACATGCATGGCTAACGGGTTCTAGCTATTGTCAACATCACTTTGTTATACTTCGATGCCTTATCTTTATTATGCAAGTCAGTGTAAAATGTTATTACCGTAACTAACTGTCACTGTTAAGGTTTGATCCGTCATTTTGCTTTTTGGAGTCCTTTTAATCGACAGATGTACAAACAAAGCTAACAACTTATCAATGCTAACTACTTCCGGGTCGGAACGGCAGTAGTAGTAGCTGATTCTGTTGTTCTTATTTGTAACTTTACTTGGTGAAACTTAAAATATATGCAGTCTTTGGTTCAATGCAATATGTACGACATCGCGCATATAACCAGGAGCAAGAAAAGGCGCATATAAAGGGTTGTAAACAAACTATTATATTATGTATTATTATTGGGCTTGCAACATCTAGTTCTGTGAAGTTATCTGAAATATTTTCGGAAATGTGTCGTCTGCTTTAAATAAAGTTGTTTAATATGTAATGCTGGCTACAACTCGTTTAAGGTGAAACCGTGTCTTTTAATGACACGGTAAAGTTTTCAGCATCAAATTTTAATCCCACAAGCTTATACTTGAATAAATATACATAAGTCACAATCAACAGATCTGCGCTGCGTAAATACAATATTCAGTGAAATACAGCAGTCAAGCTTCCCCCCCTAAAAATTTGGGGTTGTGACCATATAAATATGGTAACTGGCTCTGTGGCGCAATGGATAGCGCATTGGACTTCTAGTCAAGCACTTGAGGGGTGATTCAAAGGTTGTGGGTTCGAGTCCCACCAGAGTCGGACTTTTAACTTCCAATAGTACGCATGAAACCTGACCTGAGTCTACATAACGTGCTCATGCTAAAAGATGACCTTACATGTTGCTACACACTCCATCCATATTACAAATATAAAACTTTCCAGAAACAATCCTGATCCACTGATCTTAGTTACCAGAGTTAAAACAAATCTGGCAATGTCAAACCATCATTGTAAACCTATCTGCAAAAACACTATCAAGAAATTAATAACAATGCTTTTATTGTGACAAGAATGTTCCCGAAGGACACTCCTGAAACTCTTCCATGATAAGAGAAACTTCAAAAGATGACCGAAAACTGCTGATGAGGGTAGAGGAGGAGAGAAGTGCAAAACGCGAAAGATTCTAAAACAAGATACAGTGGTGCCTCGGATACCGACGATAATCCGTTCCGGCGTCACGGCCTGTATCCGAATCAGTTGTTACCCGATG
>JAQQAE010015584.1:0-12005 GCA_029823295.1 Pseudamia nigra
CCCTCAATTTGAAGGAGTGCTGATCAGTGAAATCACCTGCTTTAGTGACTGGCTGGAGAGAAAACCTGCAGGGTCTCAGCCTCCATGGCATGAGGCTGACGCCCCCAGTGAGTAGCTACATGCAGAATTACAGGACACCCTATAAGTGTGCAGAGTCACGCCTTTGAAAGTGAGACATAAAGTAATTGGTGCCTAATAGAGAGACTGTATTTTGTCTCTTCTGGTTTTAACCCCGGGGACCTGACTTGAGAAAAAAATGCATTACAGTCAATAATGGGCACTAGAAAATGTGCTGATCGCAACTGAATTCTGCAACTATTTACACATATGTTTGGTATTTTAAAAGTGAACCATACAAATCAAGCATATCAGGTTGTTAAAACTGTTTTAAGACTGAAAATATATGATTACATGTATATATATATATATCCATCCATCCAAACATTTTTTACCCCTTAATCCTCGTGAGGGTCGGGGGGGTGCTGGAGCCTATCCCAGCTGACTTATATATACACACATACACACTGTATATCAAACATGCGAATCATTGGTATTTCGCTGTGGCGACCCCTGGGGGGAGCAGCCGAAAGGAGAAGAAGACGATCTGTTCAGAGCTTGGGAGTCTCCGCAGCTTGACGTGAACAGACGTGGAATCATTTTCAGCTCTTTCACTACTTGATTCTCAATTACCATAAATTTATCGAGGCTGTGGTCACCTTAGTATAGTGACATACATCACGTAAGACAAAAATGAAGTCAACTGAGCCGTTTCACTCTAAACTAACTGATATTTTTGTGACAAACCGCAAATGACTTCACTTAAAAACGATCAAAAACGAACTTTCAAACTGACAAACATCATACGTGTAAATTATGGTGTAACTCAAATGGAATTTTGAAAAATTTTTCATCTCGTGCCTTTGACTGTGATGCCTTTGTTTTCATAGGCTCTGGATGCTGTGTTGGAGCTGTTTTCCAGCAGTAGTACAGTATAATCTATGACAAATTCATACCCTGTTGGAAATAGCAGATGGTGCATGTTACAGTGTTACAGTATTGCAACAGTGCTACATCATAGCCTTTATGTTTAGATAAAACCCTTGTCCATGATTTGAGGTAATAAATGCATACCGTAATTAGTTCTCAAAAAACTACCACACACACTGACATATGCCAGTGTGTTTTCATTATTAGATAATAATACATCACCTCCTTTAGCCTCTTGCTCTTTGGTGACTCATTATCTGAGGAATTCAAGAGACAACAAAATCACACCTGTTAACACTGAAGTGAATTATTTTCCTATCCTATAAAAGACACACGTTTACATACATTTCTAGTGTTATTCTGTTGTTAACATACCTCTGTCGACAGCTTGATTTGTCTCTTGGACTGGGGCAGGGCGACAGCCGGTGTCACTCCACTGCACCTTCTGTAAATCTGGATATGCGCCTTTAATGTCTTCATCGGAGCGCAGGAGCTCCAGGAAGCGTTTACATGTGTCTTCACCTTTACCCATGATTTTATCCACAAACTCAATAACATGTCCTTCTTCGGTTTCTCTGTTGATGCTTTTGAGGTTCCTGTAGTCGCGGTAAGTTATCAGCTTTTTTTCATGAGCTTTTTCGAGGATGATGGCGCGGTCTGCCAACAGAATCGACTGAATAGTTGTTTTGTTGTCCCTCAGAGTGTCTTTGGCCGACATCTTGACTTTGGGAAAAGAGAGAGAAAGAGTTCATGTGCAATGCAGGAGAAGTAAGAGTGGGGACTGTGGTGGAGTAACACGAGGAGAAGTTCAAGAGTGGCAAAATGAGCAAGGTTTAGCAAAAAACAAAACTAAAATAAACAAAAACACAACTAAATAAGCAACAAATAATCAAGAAAACAACCAAACAAAAATAAACAGAAATAAAAACTAGAAAGCATTCAGAAAGCACAGACTTCCACCAAGCAGCTCATTATCCCCTTTAAGGTGATTTACACCCCACAATAATAGACCTACATTTATTGTATCCACATCACTGGATTCCTTGACCATGAAAACAAACCCATCGCATTTTGAATCACATTCTTATCATTATCACTTCAGTAGTTATTCACAAAAATCCGTTTCCACAATGGAGATTTTCTCCTGGATCTACCTCCGTAAACACTGAAGACACATCAAATCTGTTTACTGAGTCTCAGCTACAGTTTGGTGTTAGTAGCATGTCTATACCTTTATTTGTTACCTTTCAGTGATTAAATCTACCTGTTTTGGATCTGCATAAATCTGCCCAATATTGTAGAACCTGTTGTGAAATTATCATGTGCTTTTTTACATTGACCCTGGGCATTTATTGTGGTGTTACATGCAAAAATGCTGAAATTCACTCTACAGGTATCTTGCAATGATAAAGAATTCATTTAAAAAATCCTGGATCCATTCAGTGATCTGGAACACTCAAAAAATCTAGCTGACTGGTCCTTATGCCATTTCCAACCTATCCTGAAAATTTCATCCAAATCCAAAATATAAACACCTTGGTGGAGATAATTAACAAAAAAGAGAAAATGAACAATGTTAATCAGTTACGTGATTGCTTGATTATTTCGTGCATGAACAAAAATGCACAAAGTAAACGACAAAAGGGGCAAAATAATCAGAAAAATGGAAACAAATTCACTCAAATAAGCAGTAAAAATCCCAGGGCCAAAATAATCAAGAAAATGAACAATTTAATAAACCAAACAAGGCTGAAATGAAGAAAATAAGCAGTAAATTAACAAAAGGGCCAGTGTAATCAATTAAAATGCACGAAGTATTCAATACAAAGAGTAAAAATGAGCAAAACAATCATAAAATTTAAAAAAATCACCCAAATAAGCAGTAAAGAAACCAAAGAACGAAATAATCCAGAAAACGAACACATTCATAAACCAAATAAACAGAAAATGTACCAAATAATCAGTAAATGGCCAAATAGTGACGAAAATGAACAAATAATACCAAACGGGTTACAAAGTAGTCGGGAAAACAATCAATTCATAGACAAAAATTAAGAAAAAAATTAACAAATGATCTAAAAATGTAACAAAGATGATTAAAACATGACAAAACAAACAGAAAAACGAATTCAAAATAAAAGCTACAGGTTCTATGGCTTCCCTGTGCAGCATCCAGATTCTTCATTTACGTGCGGTTTTCGTGTTTTGAAGCAGTCACATCAGCGTCACGGTTTGGTGCCATTATCTGACACGTATAACAGTGTTATTAACATGTTAGTAACTCGTGAAGTGAAGCAAAACTAGAAGCAAAATTTTCAGAATAACACACTTCCGTATCGAGCTACGAACCACTGGTTTCATCGTCTTCTCATCAGTAATGTAGCTTTAATCAGGTGAGTATCAGGTTTGGATGGCGTATTACCAAACTAGAGGAACATAGAACGAGAGAGAAAGAGAAATGGCGAGGTATTCTTAACTTACTCTTTGACGTTTTTCTTGAATCGTGATTATCCTGTCCCTTTGGCCACGTTTGGCGTTTTGGTTTCGTTTTTGAAAGACCGGGTTCAGTCAGTGGTCACTTTGTACGTGTTGAGTTAAGTTGGCCTGCTTGGGGAATATAAACTTTCTATTCGCCTCTATTTTTTTTTTTTATTTTGGTGGTGTATCACGCTCACCTTAGAGGAAAAAGCGGGAAGGAGCGTCGTGCACGCAGCGTTACTGCCCTACTGGTAAACGCAGGCAAGTGCACGGAAAACGAAATTGGTAAACATTGTATGAAGCCTAGCCCATGGGTGTGTACGTACATCCCTGGTGGTCTAGTGGTTAGGATTCGGCGCTCTCACCGCCGCGGCCCGGGTTCGATTCCCGGTCAGGGAACACGTTTTGCTCCTTCAGAATCGGAAATCTTTATTAATCCAGATAAACTGAGTTTTCGTAGCTGCTACGAAAATAAAGTTATGCGAAATAACAAATGTTTAAGTACACGAAAAACATTGAATTATATACAAAAAAGGGACAATGGACAAATATAAGAAAAAAGAACATTAGAATAGAATAGTATAGAAAACTTTATTTTCTATTCCAAGTAAAAACATAAATTTTCCTTTTAAAGCGGCTCCATATTGCAATGAGGAACTAAAATCACTCAGGCATTTAAAACCCTCTTAAAACCAAGGGGCAACGACCTGGGCTGTTCAGTGAGGCAAATGTGGAAATAACTTTACGTTGTAATTCCACCACTTGGCCGCTGGGGAATCGATCATCTGGCTTCAAGAAGCTTTTTTCACATAGAGATACATCGGACTTCTGTCTGAAAATACTAAATAAATGTTTTTTCATGGGTCATCATGGTCTCAAATGTTTTATTTGAACCCTCTAATAAGTAATGTGATGGCTCAGTTTTAACTTTTTCTTCATTATTCAGTTATTACGGCAAATAATCCGACAAATGACTGCCGTGCCGGGGTTTGATTGACATGTCGCTGAAGCAGCAGCTCAATACAGCGAAGTCGGACCGATTCAGAACTTTGTATCTTCTGTTTATTCAAAATGAACGCTTCATAAGCCCCACTGCTGTTTGTCCAAATATGGTTACATCCTGTTTTTGGCGCCAGAAAGTGACAAGTTGATTGGCCTCAAAAGGGCCCTTCAGAAACTAATGGGTGACGTCACGGTTACTTTGTCCATAATATATACAGTCTATGCTTAATCCACATTCAAAAACACTACAGACAGATAAAAACAGATGAAAACAAAACAATAATGTAAGAATGCAAATAGTGCAAGTCTATTTAGTGTTGTTTAGGACAATTTTTGCAGAAGGCATGAAGGATTTCTTGAAAATGTTTTTGCGGGCCAGTGGAGTTTTGTACGCCTGCCTGATGGCAGCTGCAGGAGGTGGGAGGAATCCTCAGTGATGAGGGTATTTAAAACTCTGCACCAGCTTGGACTTTTCCCTGTAAGAAAAACATAAATTAATTTAACAAAAGAAAACGATCAAATATCAAAATAACAGAGAATGAACAAAGTTAACAAGATGAATGGGAGCAATAAAGAGTGCAAAAATAGTAAGAAAAAGTAAAGCAAATTAGCCAAAAATAAGTATGAATAAAATAATTGAAAAAATGAATAAATAATCAAACAAATGAGCGGAAAAATGAACAAAATAAGCAGTAAATTAATGAAAGGAACAAAGTAATCCATTAAAATTAACAGGTTAATCAACCAAATGCACATAAAAAAATCAACACTAAGACTCTGTCTATCATGAGGACGAAGATGGACAGAAGACTAAGAGCGACCTCTGCTACAGATGAGAAACTTACTGGAATTACTAGACTCTGAAACTGTCAATGTCGGACAATTTTACATAAGTTTTGGCACCTTTGTTTATTTTCTTGAGTGTTACTGCTTGTTTCGTTTTGTTTTTTTAAAGATGCAATAACGCAGAAGTCTAGAGCCAATGGGACTGGAGGTGAAAATTAGCCACCTAGCTATAATCTCACATATTAAAAAAAAAAAAAGAATCACTCAAATGATTCAGTTTGGTTATGTTCAGTGTCAGTGTACAATGTTCAAGAATAATAACACTGAACCAGAAGGGGCATGATGACTTTTGACTGGGAGTGAAGATAAAACATCCAAACATCGTTTAAAGAATCTTTCTTACAATGTGGAAGAGTAAGAAGTTCATGTTTATCTCTATTTCGTATATAGTACCGCTTACTGATTTTACCATGTCTTTGTAAATTTATGGGCTGATTGCTTAAGATTTAACTCGGAAATGTGAGCACAGGATGGTCAGAAGAATTTGTTTTTGTGGCTTCCTGTACCTTCGTACAGTATATGGTGTCATGCTTCTTCTTTCTCCAGAAGTGTGACACTGGCTTCAGTTGCATCCAGTGTCGGGGGCCGAGTGGAAAGACGGCAGGAGGTAACGCATCTTTATTCTTTAAAATAACTTATTGTGTTACTGAAGGATTTTGTGGCAAACTTTACTTGTAACAACACTAGTTTCTGTGTGAAAACTAAACTAAACACTGACCAGAGCGTCGACAAGTCCGAAAATAGTAAAAAATATCCTAAATTCACTGTTGTAAATATAAGGCCACGGAGATCATTTAATAGTTTTATATGTGACTTTGTCAGTTGAGTCACTTTGTGGATTATTTTTAGTCTCTTTTGTTCATTTTTGTTCATTTTGTGGATTCAGTTTGGTCGAGTTTATTCATTGTTTTACAGTTTTTATTCAGGTTGTTCAATTGTCTGGTCAATTTTCATTAAAATTTGGCCACTTTTGATTTTTTTTCTTGACTTTTTCTTCAGTTATTATGTTAGTTTTTTTTTTTATTTTAATCTTTTATTTATTTGGAAGCTTTTAAAAAAACATCCAGGTAAAAAAGAAGAAAGAAGCAAACAACAAAACTAAAAGGGTGTAGGCTGAAGCTTATTAACACCTACCCCTTGTACAATATTCAGTACAAAGTATATTGAGTTTTTTTTTTATTATTTATTGCTTATCTTCTAAATTGTATTTTCCTCATTTCCTTTTTGCAGAATCATTTTGTTCAGTTTTTGGTCAACTTATGGATTATTATGGAAAATGTCATGTGCTTTCTTTATTATTTTGCCCATTCTTTTTGTATATTCTTTGTTAATTTGTATTTGTGTTGTTAATTTAGTTTTAATTTGTGAATTTAGATTTAACAAAGTTCACAACATTAAATCAAAATTAATGGAAGAGTTATATCTTGATTTTTGTACTTTATTACATTCCACATTTAAACAGAAAAATATATGAAAATTTACATGTTGCACTCACTAACAGTCAAAATGTCCCAAACTTAGCATTAATTTAGTTTAAAATATTGTCAAAACGGTTTTGAAAAGCAGAATTTTTCAGTGTCTTGTACCAGTGACTGCATATGTACAACCAAATTTGAATAAATTTAAGATGTAAATTAAAAAACAGAATACAATACAAATCTCATGCAACTATATTTTATTCCCAGTAGAACATAAACAACATACTGTATCAGATGTTGAAATTGAGACATTTTGCCATTTCATGGAAAATATTAGCACCTTTTGACTTTGATTAAAAACGGACATGATTCATTCTCTGCTGGAAATCACTTCATGGGCTCAGGAACACACCCAGAAATTAGTCAGTGCACAGGGTTTGTCATTCAATTCACAAATAGACTTTAAAGCTGAATCGTGCAAAGAAGAAGTCATATGTGAACTCATAACTGTGAACCAGTACAGACCAGTTTTACATTTTGCCTCAGACCATTTTAATTGAGTTTTGGCCCAGAGAAGACGGCAGCATTTCCTGGTTTACATTTGCAAGTCATTGCATTCTGTATTTATTTTATCTACGTACATCCCAACTTTTTTGGAATTAGGGTTGTAGCTTGCCAGCTGAGATGTATTTTAAAAAAGGGGAAGTAAATTCAGGAAAGGCTTTAGTCGTGTAAACGGATACAACATTGTCTTTGTGTTTGTGCAGGTTGATAATGCAGCTGGTTCCGGTACGACCACTAACATGGCTCTGTTTTGTGGTTCTGTGTGTGTCACAAAGCGGTAGGTGACTTCACGGTGTAGGAAACTGAAAAAAAAGAAAAAAGATGCAATAACATCAACAGAATTGAACAAAATTACCTACATGAACTATATAGGCAGCAAAATGGAAAAAAGACCCAAAACAGCCTAAGAGTAATTCACAAAATATACCAAATCAAGCAACAATATGAGAAAAATGGAACAAAACAATCCAAAAAGTGAACAAAGATGACAAGAATAGTCAGGAAAATGAATAAAATAATCAAGAAAACTGACGAAAATAAGCAATAAAAATGAGCAAAGATGATAAGTACTGTATAATCAAGGCAGTAGCAAAAATGATCAAAATAATCCAAGGAATGAACAGAAATGAACAAAATAAGCAATAAAATGAATGATACTGAACAAAGAATGAAGAAAATAATCAAGAAATTGGGCAAAAATGAGCAGAATAATCCACCAAATGAACAGAAATGAGCAAAATGAGCACCAAAATTAACTAAATTGAACATAAATGAACAATGTCATGAAAAAACAAACAAGAAAATAAGGTAATAATCAAGAAACTGAACAAAACTGATGAAAATAAGTAATAAAGACAAAATTATCAAAATAACCAATGATATGAATTGATTTGAACAAACACAAACAATGTCTGAAAAAAGAACAAGAAAAAAGATTAATTATCAAGAAAATGAACAAAACGGCAGCAAAATGATCAAGAAAATGGACAAAAATGGAGAAAGTATGCCATGAAAATGAACAGAAATGAACAAAATGAACAGCAAAATGAGAACAAAGGAGCAAAACAATCCATAAAATGAATAAAAGTGAAAATAATGGTAAAGAAAATAAACAAAATGACCAAGAAACAGTACAAAAACCAATAGAATAATGCACAAAATGAACAAAATAAGCATCAGCATCGACAAAAATGACCAAAATAATCGAGAAAATAGGCCAAGTAATTTGCAAAAGTGAACAAAATAATGACACTCAATTTTTGAACAGGGACAGATGCCAACGTTCCAGATATGTGTGAAGATGATGAAGAAAACGAGGTGAGAATCAGAAGACACGTTTCATCTTAAAGATACATTTACTCTCTGAGTCCAGATGTTCAACATGTCGGTGTGTCTTTGTTTCAGCTCATCGAAGTGTTTTCATCCGGACACGACTTCAATGTTGACAACATTCATGAGGACAAAAACTTCTCGTGCCTCCTTTATCCGACAAACGTCCTAAACTGCTCCTGGTCCTTCCCTGCATTACCGACGGACGCTCGCCTTTATGTCGACGTCAGGTATGTTCAGAAAAACAACGCAAAAACGACAAGAAGAACACAAAAGATGACGAGTCAAAAACAACATCCAAACTGTGAAAGAGCATGAATAAACACACCCAAACATGTTTTATCGTTCAGATGGGCCAAAGTAGACACATTTAGCTGTGATGACAGCTTTGGACACCCTGGTATTCTCTCATCAGATGCATGAGGTCGACACCTGCTGCGGTTTTCAAATCATTTGTGCCTTGTTGAGTTAGTTTGTGCCATTTCTTGCCTTAATATTGCTCATTCTCAAACACCGGGTCACAAGCTAAATAGGCATTTCAAGCAAAAACTATGTTTTTGATGCAGAATATTTATTTTGTTCAGATTATTGTGATTATAACACTTGAAAATGAATGAGAACTTGTGATATTTGCCTAAGTGCATTTATGGCTTCCACCAGGAAGGTTTTGTTTTTGTTGCCAGTAGTGTATTTATTCATCTGTTGCATCTGTTTGTTTGGTTGCTCACAACATAACTCAAAAAGTTATCAACAGATTTGGAAAAACAAATCGATTAGATTCTGGAAGTTATCTGGATCATCGTCTGGATCCAGAAGATTTTTAAAGATTTTTTGTTTTGGTAATAATTTTAATTTAATTTTAAATTATTAATTTATTTTGTGCTCAATTTCTACCGTTCTACCCTCTGTTTCTTTTTCGGTACTTTGTTTGATTGTACATTTAGCATTATTGGTTAAATTGTGGGTTTAATTTTAGTTTACATTTGAACTTTTTCAAGCCTCGAATTCAACAGTTTTTCAAATTTGTGTTTTATGTGAAGCACATTGAGTTACTCCTGTGTATGAAATGTGCAATATAAATAAATAAGCCTCGCCTATTAAACTCTGTAGCCACGCTTCATCAGCACAAGAAAACTGATGCTTGTCTTTCTTTTTTTTTCTTTTCTTTTTTTTCTGTCTTTTTTTTTTTTAGAATGTTCAAATGAATAAATGTATCAAATCAAATCAAAGGCACCAAACAGTATAAATGATCTCACCTGTGAACTGAAAATAAGCTGGTGAATGTGATGAGAGAATGCACAGCTGTCAACAAATCTAAATGTGGCTACTTTGGGTTTTTACCACTTTTTTTGTTGACTACCTAATTCCAGAGGTCTTCTTTCACTGTTTGGTTGTCTTTAGTATTAGTGATGAAAATAATAAAAAATAAAGAAAAGCCACTGAAGGAGAAGGTGTGTCCAAATTTTTGACTGCCAGGGAATTTTTGCAGAAATAAAGAAAAGCCTAGAGGGCTCACAAACGCTGTGTATGACAAAGACATGTTCAGTGTTTGTTTTCCTGTCCGTGTGCTGTGTAGTCTGTGTGAGAGTGTCGGGACGGTCCAGGCTGTGGCGTCGGAGGATAAAGTCGGATCAAACCTGACCCGTTTGGACCGCGGTTTGGAACACGTCGTCCAGCGCTTCAATGTGTCCCTGAACAATGCCTGGGTCGTCTACGCCTACAAGTACAACACCGAAAAACTAGGTAACGGACACACACCGAACAGCCACGACATCAGCAGCGCCACGAAACCTCCTAAATCTCATATTTATACATTTAGGCACGTAAGGCCTTACAAGTCCTGATCATTGTGTCCATTCACATGAATATTTTGTTTCTCTGTTCATATTTGTTCATTTTGTTGATTTTTTAGTTTGTGTTGTTGGTGATTTTGTTCCTTTTTGCCCATTTTGTTGATCATTTTGTCTATTTTGTTGATTACTTTGGTCATTTTCTTCATTTTTTTGATTATTTTGTTGATGTTGTCGATAATTTTGTTGATTTTGTTGATTATTTTGTTCCCTTTGTTAATTGGGTGACATGGTGGTACAGTGGGTAGCACAATGGATGGATTTTATTTATTATTTTGTTCATTTTGTTGATAATTTTGTTCATTTTGTTGATAATTTTGTCCATTTTGTTGATTGTTTTGTTCATTTTGTTTATTGTTTTGTTCATTTTTGTTGATGACTGTGTCCTCTATTTTATTTCTGTCTTTTAGCTGATTATTTTGTTCAGCTTTTATATTGGTGGCTCTTTTGTTGACAATCTATTTTGTTGAATGTTTTGGTTTTCTGTACATTTGTACTCAATGTCTTGAGCACTTTATTCAGTGCCTTTTCTTCATTTTTTTGTTCATTTTGTATGATTATTTTGTCATTTTTTGTTTCATCGCTGATGTCACCCACATCGATGATTATTTTTAAATTTTCTTTGTCATTCCCTCTGTTTAGTTTTTACTCATTGTTGATGATGTGGTTAACGTTGTGGAAACGTGGAGAGGACAGCCCTGATGAGAAACTCACACGTACAAGTGTACAAAGTTAAGGCATTTATTTGACGAGAACAAGTGTAAAATAGAGTCATATAACAGAGCAGACATTCAGTTGATTAGTGGACAGTCTTCACCAGTAAGGATCAGAGTCTCTCCTACTTCTGGGCTCAAACTTTTTTATATCAAAGCAGATAACTTCTGTTAATTATTACCCTCTAGGATCAGCTGACTGCATCTGGTGGCGTCCTGCTCCTGCACTTCCTGCAGAATTCTAAGACGTCCTTACACTTAATAGATTACCATCCTAAACTTGTGTAATTACCTCTGCCTTTATCTAGGTAGCCAGTGTCCATCTGTGTCCTGCCGAGGTCACATGCAGTTCTCATGTAACAAGGAAACGAAGCAGCACATATTTCAAACTAAACATTTCACTTCTATATTCTAACAAAACTCTTATATTTGTAAGATATTCAAAATTCTCCAACAGTTAACCCTCACTCATGTAGTTTATTAATTTGTTTCAATTTTGTTCATTTGTCTCCATTTACGTGAGCGTTTTATTCAGTTTTTGTTCATTGTTGATGATTTTCTTAATTATTTTGTTCCCTTCTATTCATTTTTTTCAACTTTTTGTTCATTCTGCTACTGATTTTGTCCATTTCTGTCACTTACTGCTTGTTTTTTGTGTGTTTGTTTTAATATATGCTGGTTCTCAAAATCTTAAGTTCATTAATACATAAAAATGAATAAAATTACAAAAAAATGTACTGATATACTGGATCTCAAAAGTCTACACACCCCTGTTCAAATGCCAGGTTTTTGTGATGTAAAAAATTGACACCAAGATA
>JAQQAE010015585.1:0-12004 GCA_029823295.1 Pseudamia nigra
TACATGACATACACTCGACTGCAGCTGTGGGTAAGTGTTTACACTAACAACATGTCATGTGACTTTGTTTGACACTGGTGAAGTTTTACCGCATCAGTAAGCTAGCGGCTAATATTAGCTTCCCATGAGACCCCTGGCATGAACGCTTCGTAAGCCCTGCTGCCGTTTGTCCAAATATGGTCACATCCTGTTTTTGGCTCCAATATGTCGTCCAGGCAACCTGATTGACCTCAAAACGACCCTTCACAAACAAATGGATGATGTCACGGTCACTTTGTCCAGTGATGTATACAGACCACGGATGAAAGTGTCTCTCACGAGGACCGTCCCAGGGAAGGACGACCAAGAGCTACAGCTGCTGCAGGGGATGAGTTTATTAGAATCGTCAGCCTCAGAAACGGAGAATTTGCAGCAGCTCAGACGCCATTTCATGGTTTTGTTGACGACCCTTGGAGACACATTCAACGTGTTTGAGATTTTTCTGACTGACCTTCATTTTTTAAAGTACTGTCTTTTCTCTTTATTTAACAGTGTGTTTCTGGCTGTAATATGAATATGCACAGTACTTCATATGCACATGGACTCTGTACCCACCATGCCTCTGCACAAAACAGCTGATGGCCTAAAGCACATGAAGAAGATTTAGTAACGTGTGAGTTGAAACCCATTCCCTGTGGCGACCTGGTGGATCAAACCAAAATGTGTCTACTGAATTATAAAACATGTTCTGCACGTTTTTTG
Organism: Pseudamia nigra; assembly: GCA_029823295.1. NCBI lineage: Eukaryota > Metazoa > Chordata > Actinopteri > Kurtiformes > Apogonidae > Pseudamia > Pseudamia nigra. Next base: position 742 of record JAQQAE010015585.1, read on the forward strand.
TTTACTAGATAATTCCATATATGTTCTTTCACAATGTGGATGTTTTCCGTATTAAAGTACAATGTGGAAAATATTAAAAATAAAGAATTAGCACTGACAGAGAAGGCGTGCCCGCATGTGTTCTGAATGGTAATGTATGTTTACTGCTGTATTTTTAAGAGTGAGTTTTTCAGATACTAGCAGATAAGTAAACTACCAGGTAATAGCTCTGACAGACATAAATAAGACAAAAATTCTGATGATTCTGATCTGTAAACTCAGCTGTAGCAGCACAAATTAATATAATGGTGTGAAGAGCGTAACATTCTCCTGCTGTAAAAGTAAATGAATACATGGTGGCATAAAAATGGAAACATTTATGTCATTGAAATTGTGCTGAAGCACAGAATTCGTGTAAATGCTCTTACTTTCCACCACTGCATATGAGTATAAAAAAAAAACACGCCTTCACACATTTGCCCGTTTAAAAGTTCAAACACATGCTAATGCAGCAGATTTACATATATAGTTACCATCTCTGATACATATGTGAATATGCACACCTACAGAACTTGGATCCACTCCTGAATACAAATGCCCGTGCAGAATACAAATGGTGTGCGCCCACACGTGGAAACGCACAGAGATACAAATCCAGGAGATGCATCACGGCACGCTGACAGCACCTTTAAGACACTCTGAGAAACACCCGGCTCCTGAATACCGAGCCACGCCGCCGTACAAATGGAGAGAGGCAGAGACAGAGCGAGAGCGAGGCCAAGGGAGACCCGACACAGTAAATAAAAATACAATTTCCTCCAGTGACATGCCCATTCTGTTGGAAGCCTGACTCTAATTATTCTAAGCACTTTGAGGGATGGCTTTCCACTGCATTAATCTACACATCCCACTAGCCCATCCACAGTCGATGCACTTTTAACTACCTAAGGACGCCCCGAAACTCTTCCTAAAACCTCGGGTGGAGGAGATTGACTTTGTACAGTGATGGGGTAAACTGCTTTGGCTGAGTGAATCTTTCTCTAAATCTTGCAGCACAACAGCATGCAACAATTTTCATTTTCAATTTCTGAAAAAAAAAAAGAGAAGAAAAAAGAAAAAAGATCAGATTTGGAGGAGGGATACGCGTGGCGCCACGCAGCTGAAAATAAGTCGGTGAATTCTCATTATAGGACTTGTGTGAGAGTGTGGTTGTTTTCCTCCGGGCAGGAAAGCACTCGTAGCTCATTTGGAACCGAGATGGATCAATAAATCACCAGGGACCATCAATCAATCAATGAGCCTATCAATACCCGCTGGATGAGGCTCCTCCCCCCGTGCGAGAGGCCATCTTTGGTAAGAATATGTCGGGCAAATGGGCTTTTAACATAATAGCTTTGTCCACTTGTGCTGAGTGCAAGATTGATGCAGTACAATGTTTACATGTTGACATAAGCGGTAATAGTGATGCACGGCAGGTCCCGTGTTTACATGTAAAATAACCAGCACGCAGACGTACAGTACTGAACGACTGCTCCGACCCTGGACATGTTTATCAGAATCTAAACAAGATCAAACTGTCTTTGAACCAGCTCTGCTCTCTGATCCAGTCTGTATATTTGGCTGAGCTGCACGCTAATGTCTGGGCTTTATAAACATCTGCCCTCTCGGTGGAGAGGGGAAAAGAGGCAGAGATGCAGACGTAGAGCGGGGGAAGGCACACATCTAACGGTCCTAATTAACCAGCACTCGTTTGGAAGTGAAAAGTTAGTGAAGACGAGTATTGCAGCGGCTCTTTCTCCCCCGTCTGAGGCGCGGTGACGCTGACCTGCACGACCCGTGACGAGGGCGGTGACATTTGGACGTGAACCGTAGGGCAGCCCTCCCCTCCGTTCAATACGCCCGAGACAAAACGCAAAATAAGGACGAGGCTGCAATAACAAGCACATTTGCTATTTGAAGATAGATCTGCTGACGCTGTTTTTTTTTTTTTATTGTCAACAAATCCTATGAAAAGCTCAAAACCAACAGTAAATTGATCCACTAACAAGTACGGCGTGAATCCACAGTTTGATGTGCCGCAGAGCTCCATTGTCGTCCAAAACTATTAAAAATACATCAGTGAAGCACACGGCTGCACTGGGTGACATGTTCCGTCACCACGACGATACACACACTGGAGTTTATTTGGACCCGGTCCCACATACGCCATCCTGCTGCCACAAATACTCCCGAGAGCAATAAATGTGGATTCATCCGCCGCTGAAAATAGTCCCGAACGAATGCACTGTTTCCTCCTGAGATGTCTTAGGAAATTATCGAGGCTTTTTCAAAAGCAAAACTCTCTATTTGCGAACTGTGGGTAAAAACGGACGTCCACAAATGTTCCATAGTCAAACTGCAACGTTAATTTAATCTGATACAATAATTAAATTACACGTAATGAATCAACGTCTCTAGTGTTTTGGAGGTTTGACAATAAATACTAAGTAAGATCTCTGAGATGTCATCGATATCTAAAAACATGGAAGAAAGTGTACTGGAATGTAATACAAGTACACCGCCTGGCCAAAAAAAAGGTCACCATCAGGATTTAACTCAACAAATAGGTATGAGCCTCCCATTGGATAATTACTGCACAGGTGATTATATTTCAGCTGGAAACAAGTGACTTAACCCTAACTGATGCAGTGAGTAGCTTGTTATTTCTTAAACGACCGAGTCAAAGACACATCCTGTGGTCGTGGAAAAGATGTTCTTTCTTATTTTATTTTTTTGCAACACTCTGGTACTAACTTGCGTCTTCCTTGTGCTGTCGTTCTGTGCTTCCTGCCTCCGTTCGAGGTCCTCGCTGTGTGTTTGCTGGTTGTGAATCGCTCCAGTATCTGTGTCGTCTGTTGTTCTGTCTCTACTCTTTTCTTTTGTCTCTCCTCTGTCCACTAACCCCAACCGGTCCAGGCAGATGGCCGCCTACCCTGAGCCGCTGGTTCTGTGGGAGGTTCCTCTCTTCCGCTAAAGGAAGTTTCACCTCCCCCCTGTCGTCCTTGTCTTGCTCTCGGTGGTTCTGTTGGGTTTACTCTGTATTGTCATGAGGTCTCGGCCTTGAATTGTGAAGCGCCTGGAGATAATCGGCGATTATGATTGGCGCTATACAAATGAATTGAATGTTGATCTGTTTCAGAAGAGTCAAATTATTTGCATCAAGCAAAGAAAACATCTAAGGAGATTAATGAAACGACTCAAACTGAGTTAAGAACGGTCCGAGGCGTTATTAAAACTGGAGGCGGGGATCCATCATCCTCGAGGAAGAAATGTGGTCGGAAAAAAATCTTCACGTAAACGCTCGGTGATGTTTGACCCCCTGGTCATGGTGTGTTTTGCGTTTCCTGTGATGCGTTTGTGTTTCTGCACAGCACCAGGCTCGCCTCTTATCATTCTCAACTGTGACTGTGCTTTGTGATCTGGATTCTGTGATTCGGCACAGACTTGGATTGGACTTAGTATCGGATTGTGTGTTTTGTATGATTCGACTTTGTAAACATCCGGTTGATACTTGTAAATATTCGCTTTTCCAAATCCATCAGTCCTGGTGGTGTTGGGGCTGAGAAGCTGTTTTCTCCTGTTTGCATTAAGAGCGTTCAGGTAAGAAGCCTGTATTTTATTTTCTATTGTGTTCTCGTTTAGCTGTGCTTTGTTTGTTGTTTTGGCTGTGCTTGTCCAACGATTTCTACCACTTTTGTGTAAATAAATTTACTGCTTGGCCTGCACTTTTACATGAGCACTGGTCCTCCTGGGGAGCGGAAAAAGGGAAGTCTCACATCCAATACATGGTACGTGAGGTAACCCTTAGGCCGGCCATAACAGTGAAACAGTGGAACTCAGTTCTATGTTTAATAGTGAAAATAAGAGCATTTCCACACAAACATGTGATGGAACTCAAGTAAAAGACTTAACGCTGAAGATAATCGGAAAAGAAGGCTTCAATTTGCCAGGTCGTGTGGTCTGATGAGTCCAGATTTACCCTGTTCCAGAGTGATGGGGCATCAAGGTAAGAAGCGATCACCCATCGGGGTAGTGTCCACCCTACAAGGCTATGCTCTGGGGTTGTTGCAGCTGGTCAGGTCTAGGTTCAGCAACGTTCTGTGACAAAGACTGAGGTCAGATGACGACCTGAATATACGGTTATTTCTAAGATATGATAAGGAACAGGCCAAATGTAGATCAAGGACCCGTCAGTGGGGAAACTGTCATAGGAACTAATATTACAGGGAACATAGTTGGATACAAATTGGAGAAAATGGACACAGTACAAAAGTGAAATTTCCAAATGAAGTCACGGTTTGACCTGTTACTAATACACACAAAAATGTTGCATCGATTTGATGACGGAAAATCAGAAACATTTCAACTGCATGTCACGTTTCGTCCTGCTCACACACAGTCTTATGCCTTAAGAGCAGAAAAAGACACATAAACCAAACGCATCGTCCATGCTCCGGATGCACATTTCTGTTCCTATACGCTTCGTATAGCATGTCATTCCAGCAGCTTCCAACTGTACAAAATTAACATGCAAATAATGACTGTGAGGGAAGCTTTTGTTATCTGTCCTAACATGCCGGAAATAATTCCTAACATTGGCTGCTTGTGTGAAGTGTTGGCAGGTAACTTCACTTTCCTCCGAGTTACCATCTTGAACCCGCGTGCCCTTCAGCAAAGCACTTATCCCCTAACTGAGCTGCTTGTTTGCCATCAGCAGAGTCTGAGACTGTGCAGAGAGTTTATGTGTGAGAGCACTGCAGGGTGCTGCTGCCTGAGAAAGAGGCTGCACACTCAGCAAAAAAAACCAAAAAAATTAAAAATACAAAGTAATGAATGAATAAACAAGCGGGCAAACAAATAAATAAAAAACCTTGTCATGTTTTTATTCAGAGGAAAATTACTACAGTTGAGGTGGGACATCTGTTTCTTAAGCTAACAGACTACAAACGTTGATTACATTTTGGAAAAAGCCAGCTGTGTTCTTTTTATTCCGCCGCTCAATGAAGGATTTCGGGGCTTTTAAGATAAAAAAAGAAATAAATAAATAACGGCGTCCACGCAGGAGACAAAAGATGCACCGGCGTGATTCTGTAGCATCAGACGTGTAAACGGTGTAATAACGTGGACGAGTCACGCAGGGAAAAAAGTGACTTGTGACGCGTAGCTGAGCCCAGGTGTCCACACGGACGGAACGTGTTATTGCTCACACGTTCTTTCAGCCGAATCTTCTATATTCTTTCCACAGCGCCGCCGTCGTGCTGCTGCTCGTAGGGATGACTCATGTCTGGCATCATTTCCATCTGAGGACACTTTTATTCTATTACAACTTGAGCCCTGGCCTGGATCTGACACTGGACCGGCAATAAATAACAGCGCATCCAGAGTAAAACATTTAAAAAGGCACAGACGCGGTGATACAAATGTGGGAAAAAAAATAAAATGAACGCGCCTTCCTCTCACCGTATGACGGAGCCTTCTAATTTAATGTGTTTAATGTGTTTGTACAAAATTAAAATGAGCCACAAGTGAACAGTAAAGACAGAGAATGGGGAAAAAACAATAACAAACTCAGTTGGATATCAGAGTTTGAGCGTGGCTACTGTAAAATACACTTTAAATCAGTCTCTTTCTGGAGTTTAGTTACCACCTGGGGCTGTTAGAAGGGCCCATCCTTAAGGCACCTGGAAATGATGAGGCCCCTTTTCTGAATTATTTGAGTCTGATAATAAATAGATGAAGGTATTTTGTTGGAAATGACTCAGAAAATGGCGATAAAAAAAAATAAAAAAAATCTGATTTTGTGTTTTTGAAAATTCACTCTCATTCCAGTTAAATAATGTATGGAAACATCCAAACTGTAAGCTGGGTTCCCAGGCTTTTCCAGGACTTTTCCAGCTGCAGGTTATTCCACCGGACACTGATCCGTCCTCTTGACCAAACATCTTCACACTCACCGACCAACAACACTCTGCAACCGAAAGGTGTGTCTTTGGGGAAAAAAAAATGTACCTGATCCGAAGAATCACTACAAATGATTGAAATAATTAAGTAAGTTACCAAAAATGAGCAAAATAACACCAGAATTTCACCAAAAACATCAACAAATTAATCAGTAAAATGAGCAACAATGAGCAAAATAATCATGTAAGTGAACAAAAATGGACAAAAATAACCAATAATAACAACAAAATGAGCAGAAATTAGCAAACTAATCAAGTAAGTGAACAAAAATGGACAAAAATAAGCAATAATAGCAGCAAGATGACCAAAAATGAGCAAAAAAATCAAGCAAGTTAATAAAAATGAACAAAAATAAGCAATAATAGCAAAAAATGAGGAAAATAATTCAGTAAGTGAACAAAAATGGAAAAAATAAGAAATAATAGCAAAAAATTAGCAAAATAATTAAGTAAGTGAACAAAAATGGACAAAAATAAGCAATAGTAGCAACAAAATGAGCAAAAACGAGCAACATAATCAAGTAAGGGAACAAAAATGGACAAAAATAAGCAATAATAGCAAAAAATGAGCAAAATAATCAAGTAAGTGAACAAAAATGGACAAAAATAAGTAATAATAGCAGCAAAATGACCAAAAATGAGCAAAATAATCAAGCAAGATAACAAAAATGAACAACAATAAGCAATAATAGCACAAATTGACCAAAAATAATCAGGTAAGTGAACAAAAATGAGCAAAAATAAGCAATAATAGCAACAAAATGACCAAAATTGACTAAAATAATCAAGTAAGTGAACAAAAATGGACAAAAATAAGCAATAATAGCAGCAAAATGACCAAAAATGAGCAAAATCATCAGGGAAGTTAACAAAAATAAGCAATAATAGCAAAAAAATGGGCAAAATAATCAAGTAAGTGAACAAAAATGGACAAAAATAAGCAATAATAGCAACAAAATGAGCAAAATAATCAAATAAGTGAACAAAGCAATAAGCCTGCATCACATTAGACAGGGCTGCACGGTGACACCCAGTTGTTATTTAAAGGCCAGAATGGGCCGGAGACATTGGTGTGACCGGCGGCGGCTGTATGTGTGTGTTGCTCTGAACACAGCGCTGCTATGTGGCAGCTGACACATTGGAAACAGATTGCCGTGGTTGCTCTGCAGCTCTCCATCACATCGCAGCAGATAGAGGGAACGTGAGGCCTAAGGGTCAGCGCTGTGGCTGCCTGCAGACACGAGGCACCGGGCCTGGCCATTACTGCTGGCTAATTGGAGTTTTCCTCGGGGTCAGGCTAGCCATCTGTGGTGCCTTTACCACCAAAAACCTTCCGCAGAACCCCCCTCCTCTGCATCATTTGTAACACTATGTCATCGCTTGGCATGGCTCTCTTTCACTGTTTCCCCTTTTAAGGACAGAAAGGTAGAGAGAAGGGGGGAAGGAGGGGGGTCGGGGGTAAGGAAGGAGTGTGATCTCCCTCCACCGTGGCTGGTTAATAGGAAAAGTCTCTGTCTCCTCTGTGCACCATTCATCATGTCAAATGGTAATATCTTTAAAGGTCAGGCCGAGTCATAAAGGAAAAAGAGCCTTGGCTAAACTTTCCCTGGGATTTCCAGAGGTCTAATCACCAATCACCAAATCTGAAGTGTCTCTTTTGATTGACTTTTGATGGCCTCTTCTCAAAGTGAATCATTACCTCCAAAAAAAAAAAGGGCATTTAGAAGATCGGCGCCCGCATCGTTGTTGTACAGTAAAACGAATGGCTAAAATTCTTTACGTTAAACAGGAAACAGAAGAGGAAAACAGAGGCTGGGGGAAAAAAAAAAAAAAAAAAAAAAACGGCAGTGCCACAATTTAACCAGCTGACTTCACGCTGAAAAGCAGCAGGGAGCACAAAAAAAAAACTGAGTGTAAAAGCCACATAAAATAGAGAAGAAACGGTAGCGGGGAATAAAAGTGAGGCAGAGGAGCTAAAGACTGCTACTGTCTGACAAGTGTCACACTTGCGCTTCGATCCAGCCTTCCTCCTGCGCTAATGACTGTCAACACGACAAGCAGGGCCGTCTGAAGGGGGAGAAAATTACTCGCTGAAAAGCAATTGACTGACCCCCATCATTTCTCAGGGAACCAGTGACCTGTGAATATTTCATTATGGGGAAAGTCGTGAGGCCCATATAAATGGGGGGTGTGTGTGTGTGTGGGGGGGGTTGATCTGCTGGGCTGAGCCGTCCCGGACTGAAGAGGGAAACTGGGGCCAGACCTGCCTGTCTGCCTTGTAGCCTTTCCACTGCACCTGCGCTGCATATTTTAGCGTGGACACAGTGAAATATGAGGACTTAAATACAGTTATGTGGATTTATTTAATGCACCCAAGTGAGATGTGAAGGATGATTCCTTTATCAAGGCGTGGAGAGGACGTGAAGGAGGGGAGAGAGAGAGAGGGGGAGGAAAAAAAAAAGGATGTAAAGGGGGGGGGGGAAGAAACAAAAAAAAACAAAGTATGAAAGGTGTTGCAGGTGTGGGTCAAATCTCGCGTTTCTTTTACCCTTTGTGTAACATTCGTCTTACACTGAGAAACATCAGAGGCCTCGGAATCGAGAGGGGCAGGAAGAGAAAGAGAAGACGAGAAAAGATGAAAGAAAATCAATCCACCAGCAAGCTTGATTGATCGGTGGAGTTTTGGACAATTTCATCAGGAGACTCCACTAACCAGAGATGACACGACCCATATTGGAGGGAGAACGCATTGTGGAGATTGATACCCGCATTAGAGGCATCAGGTCGGATAAACGCAGGCTCCGGCAGTAAATACACCGGGCCCTGGTGCCCCCTCAATGACGACTTAATGCCAGAAAAATCCTCACAACCTACACTTTACTTTTCAAACTTTGACTGGACGGGATAATTGAGTCAATTAGGAGCACCTTAATCCGTGGAAGGGATCTTCAAAAGAAAAATATACAGTCAAGGTTTGGGTTTGGTCTTAAGGATATAAATAAAGACAGCTTTGAGATTGTCTCTGTTTATCCAACGATGGCGAGAAAGAGCAAAAGGATTATTCGGATCTCATTCAAGAACCTCATGTTACATATTAACTTCTACTCTTGACTGTTTCTGTAAAACTTTAATTCACCATTTTTGAAGGAATAGCACTTTTTATAATTACTTCATGGCAGTTAAGTCAACACCGAAAGAATCTGATGCAGCAAGACCTGTGATATTATCAGGAATGGCTTTCATTTAACAAAAAAATAAATAAAGGAGAATCAGGGAATTTTCTGGTCATTCTGACATTTCCCTTTATTCCCTATTATTATAAGACAAGCTTCAAAGATGGTAGGAGAAAGAAAGTCAATAAGCACATCATGATCTAAACTTTCACTGAATCCACCTCGGTGAAAAGCAAGTTCTGTGCTCTCCGCCGTGTATGTCAAACCAATGGAGGGAGGAAATGGACAGGGTGAACCAGGGGGAGGTGCAGAGGGACAGGGGGAATACTGCTGATCGAGCAGATCGGGCAAGAAAGCATGAAATACTACATTACAGAGGGAAAAGGACAAAAGCAGCCACCAGGGTCTGATCATGTAGGCCTGACAGGGAGGCAGGGGGTGGAAGTAATCGAGGGTCACGCAGGCCAGATGACTGATCGGAGGACGTTGGGCAAAGTGACAATTTTTGCGGATGGTAAATATTTCAGCAGTGCTCGGTCGTGCAGTGGAGGTCAAGCAAGCTCCATTTTAAAACACAATAGACAGACACCTTTAATAATACATCCCACATAAACACACATAGCCAAGCTGCTCGCAGGCATTTTTCACACGCACACACACGCACAGAAAACCCACTGTTCTTTTTCACCCTAATGGTCTAATTTCCTCAGCTTCAGCCAGAGGAAGTTTAGAAAAGGGACAAAATTCAGGTGGCTGGGTAGAGCAGGTCGAACACAGACTGCAGGGATAGGCCTGGTCCTCATAACGCTGAGGCTGAACTCAAATCGCCCCCAGTGGACAAACGCTGCGGTAGCTATGTTTACATGTACCCGAATATTCCAGTGTTAATCTGAAACTGACATGCACCACATAACCGTTTCAATATTAGGCCTCATCCAGAATTTTGCAAGCGCAAACAACATTGTCCGTTACGACATGTCCTTCCTTAACCGTAACCGTCAGTCTTTACGTACATATGATATGCCGGTCACATCCATGTTCCCGGGTTGGCTCGCTTGCCTGGTGAGGAGGAGGGACACACACCTACTTTTAAACATCGTCAAAGGCGTTGAATATCAGCAGGGTTTCTGGAATATGGGCAAATATCACAACGCCGACCTTTTCAAAAAGGTGGCTGGAGGAATGAAAGGAGTCGTGTTAGTACGGTTGAACAAGTCTGCCGCTGATGGAAAACTGTTTCAGTGCAAAGAAGCAAAATGGCAAACGTGGCCCCAGCCTTTCCACTATGATGTGATAAACAGCTTAGCAGGAATATTGTCTTTTTCAGGAATAAGTGCAAAAAAACCAGAATATTCTCTCGGCATGTTAACACAGCCATTGGCAGCTCATTGCTCAATGATGTGTGAATGGGTTAAAAAAGCACTTTGGGTACCAGTAAGGCAGAAAAACGCTATATAAATGCAGTCCATTTACCATCGAGCATAAGCAGGTGGGAGACACGACCGAGTCGGTTGCTGACATTTTGCAATGATCCACATTTCACACTTTTCAATGCAACAAAAAGGCCTCAGCTGCACACTCATATTTGGTTTAAAAGCAAAGTGTTACAAAGCACGAAGGACTCTTTTTAAGTGCACTAGAAGGGAAAAAGTAAAGTAAAATTTGGGAAAAAAAAAAAAAAAAACCCATCCTGGCCTCCAGCTCATCAGACTGGCATCCCTCCAGATGAGAACTGGAGTGTCTCACTGATATACAACACCAGCGCCGGTGTGACAGGGCACATGGATCTCATCCATGTATCGCTGGCTGAACATCACTTGCGGCAGCTCCTGCAGACACATCCAACTCAAACCCTTTGTTGACTACCCAGAATGCCCCTGTTCTCTTTGTCCGTCAGCACAGGTAGCTAGTCAAAGCAGAGAGACAAAGCACGAGTCTCATCCAGGCATTTTCTGCCCCCCTCCCCTTCTCACGCCTGTAAACTTGGCAGCTGATGTCAGTAGCTGCTGAGTGGGGTCGGAAAGCGATGTTACCCCATTTGCTCCCCATCCTTGCTTAGGTGGTGATAAGGAAGCTGGCGAAGGCGGGGGTCTGAGTGATCCAATCCCTGGT
>JAQQAE010015586.1:0-12004 GCA_029823295.1 Pseudamia nigra
ACCCTCTGCATTTATCCGGGCTTGGGACCGGCGTAAGAAAGAACACTGGCTTGTGCCCCCCCTCACGGCTGCATTAAGAAAAAGAACAAAATAATAATTTTAAATGAATAAAAGTGAACAAAATATTTGACAAAAAAATCAACAAGAATGAATAAAATATTCACACTAATACACACAAAGAAAACAGGGACAAACAAACAAAATAGTCAAGAAAATGAGTACTATTAAAATGAATAATCATTAAAGAATTATCATTTGTTGTCATTTTGCTGATTAACACATCCAGGGACACTCTATGCAAATCTTTAGTAACATGTGTCACATTATTCCACACAAACAGACCATGTGTGCAGGTCACTGTTTCATCACTGCAGATTAACCTGCAGAATGCACTAACCTGTGTGAAAGTGACATTTACATTGTGATTTCGTGCACTTCAGCTACATATGGACATTTTCACAGAGGCACTGGAGAGGAGAAGGCAAACTCACACCCCCATTCACCTGTCAATCACACATAAACACACACTCTCCTTCACGGTTAAACGAACAGCCCCACGCCCAATTCCACAGCCGTGAGTCACAGTGCCTTCTTGCATCGACCTGACCGAAATCTGATTGAAACGCTAAAACAGGCACAGGGAGGACATGGGAAGTTTTACTCGCAGGACATGGATGTCCAACCGACGAGGATACAATACAATGAACAATACAATAAAGAAAATTAATGAAGATGAGTAAAATCACCAACCAAATATACAATAATTCACAATATAATAAGCAACAAAGGACAAAAATGAACAGAAAGGACAATATAATGAGTAAGATGAATAATAATAGAGAATGTAATAAAAAAACTGAATGAAATAATGTAGAAAAAGAACAAGAATGAAAAAATGAGAAAAAATTGAACAATATAACATAAAATTAGCATATCATTAACAAAATAAAAACTATCATGTGAAATGTATATAAATTCTGAACAGTGTTATTCACAAAAGTGACCAATAATATAAACAAAATGGACAGTTATTAATAATGTAATTGAATAATCAAATAAACCAAGATTAATAGAAATTACACAAAATATTTTGCCGAGACCTGTTCATATATGTTCATTTTCCATCATGATGTTATTTATATCATTAATTTCTGGCCATTTTAAATTGTGTTCTTTATTATATTGTTCATTTTTGTTAATTTGTAGTTTTTTTTGTTCATTTTACTGATTTTTCCTCCTCTTTGTGGTTTACTTCATTCATTTTAGTTCATTTTCTTGATTATATTGTTCCTGTTTCTTTATTTTTAGTTTATTGTCCTTGTTGTTGGTCATTTTTGTATTACTTTACTTATTTTGATTCATTTTCTTTAATTATTTTTTGTATATTATTGTTTATTTGCTTTATGATACAGTATTGTCCATTTTCTTCATTTTTGTTCATTTTGTGGATAATGTTATTCATGTTTTCCATTTTCTTTGACATCTTGTTCATTTTTAGTTTATGTTCTTCATTTTTTCGTTCATTTTGGGCATCACTTAATTCTTTTTTTTAACGTTGCTCCGTTACGATCAGGATTCCATTGAATTTGAACAAGATGTTTGAGCTCCAAATCCTTTTGTCCGTGTGTCCAAATGCACAAACACACGACCCTCAAATGTCCCCCTTCTCTTCATCTGGTGAACTCTGATCCCTGATTGGCCGTCTGCCTTCTAAATCATCCAATCAGGCATGAGGTGACGAGTGCTGACTGTGATGAAGTTCCTGTGGTTGAACTGTGGATGGCAGTGCAGTGTGTCAGACTCTCAGACTTTATACGTGTGTGTGGGTGTGTGTGTGTGTGTGTGTGTGTGTGTGTGTGTGGGGGGGGGTGTGTGTGTGTGTGTGTGCGCGACGTTCCATCCTAGTGGAGATTAAATCCTGAATCCACACCAACCCGTGGGGACGTCTTCTCTCTATGAGGACACAAATGAGTCCGTACTGCTTGAAGGGGCTAAAATGTGACCTGACCCTGACTCAAAACATCTGGATAATGTCCTGTTTTGCATATTTAAGTGTTAAAAAATAATAAGGTGTATAAGAATTAACACTGAAATTTATATCATTACATTAAAATGAACAAAGCACAAAAAGACAGGAAAATGAACCAAATAATGCTGAGTGGTAATGTTTACATAGCAGGTATTTTGGGGGTGATTTTACATCACAATGACAATAAAGCAATTGACTGATTGAACATAAAGAGCACTTAAATGAAAAACATAATCACAAAAAGTAAAAAAAACCTGTCAAAGATGAATAAAAAAACAATAAAAACTACAAAATTCAACAAAATAATCATTTAAAAATCTAAAACAGAACAAAACAATTTAGAAAATTTGGAAAAAATGAACAAAATAAAAATCGAAATGTGTTAAACTGAACAAAAGTGAGAAAACAATTTGAAATGAAGAATATAATCAAAAAATGTAGCAAAGGATAAAGTAAGAAAGAAAATGATCAGAGATTAACACAAAAATAATAAACTGCAAAATTGACCAAAATAATCAAGAAAATGCCAATCAAACAATCAAAAACTAAGAAAATAATCAAGAACAAAAATGAATAAAAGCAAATAATTACAAAAAATAAAACATATTTAAAGGTAAACAAATAACTGACAAAATAAACATTGCAAACAAATTGGACAATTATTAATGATTAACTAATTATGAACTAATGAAATAAATTAGTAAAATAGAATAAAAATATGAATCAGAAAGATTAGTCTCTCTGGACTGATTCTTCCAAGCAATCACAGTAACTCAAAAAATTAACAAAAATAAAAATGGAAAGGCGTTACACTGAACAAAAGAATTGAAAAAACAATTAAAAATGAACAAAATAATCACAAAAATGTAGCAAACTGAACAAAACAAGAAAGAAAATGATCAAAGATGAATGCAATAATAATAAAAAAACTACAAAATGGCCTGAAATAATCAAGAAAAAAAATAAAGAATATAATAAAAAACTGAGAAAATAAAATAAAAAATATTCAAAGGTAAACAAATAATTAACAAAACAAACATTACAAACAAAATGGACAATTATTAATTATTAACCAATTGTGAACGAATCAAATAAATCAGCAAAATATAATAAAAATATTAATCAAAAAAATTATTCTGTTAGGACTGTTGCATCCAAACAATCACAGTATTTCAATATATGGACATAATATGAAAAACAATAAACTAAATTAACAAAATTCAATTAATAAAACTTCAAATTAATTCATAATTAAACACCAGGTTAGGTCAAATAAAAGTCCTCATTTGGATTTGTGTGTGCGTGTTTGTGTGTGTGCATGTGTGTGCACATGTGTGCAGGGGTGGGTGTGTGCATGTGTTAGTGTGTGTGTGTGTGTGTGTGTGGACATAACTCTTCCTTTGCCACTGGTGGGATTTTTTGGTGGAATCGATCCATCTCATTTTTGTGTCTCCACAGTGAGAGAGAGCAGAGCCACAGACAATTTATGGTCCCTGCTAAGCACGTGGTAGCGCCCTGCAGCCACTAGGGGCAGCATGGTCCATTCTTCCAGCAGCAGCGGCTCAGGCTCCCTCTGGCACTACCGTGTACGGCAAAGAGTCATATTTCTACTTTTAACAGGGTCATCGTTGTGTGTTGAAATACTGTATAGTTTCCAGCCCGTGGGCTCAAAAATGAAAAATGAAGAGCTTCTTTCTGAATGTACAGTATGTCAGCTGCAGAAAGAGCCGACACTTTATGGGCTTCAGCCTTATTAGGTTTTTCTAAATTTTCTTATCTGTTTTAATTTCATTTGGGATGTTATATGAGTACTTTTTGTAGTATTAGGTTGCCTTGAGTAGACTTTTTCAGGTATTTGTGTTTATTTTGTATCTGTATTTAATTTTCTTTTACCTTTTGCTCCCATTTTAAGACGAATGCATTTCAGTCCAAATATCTGTACTCCCCTGCTGACAATGTCAAAACATGCTTGTTACTTGAGTTTTGCAGCATTTGAGCTATGCAGAGGAAGCGTGGCTGCAGAGGAAATAGCCCTATTAGTGCCACTACAACTACTGTACAAATCCATAGCAGGCCAAGAAACACTGAGTGAAGTAAAAAGACAGCTCACCACTACTTCTACAAATGAAAGTCAGTCAATCTGAAAAATTTCAGAACTTTGAAAATGTGGTGGGTCTTGGTTTCCCTTTCCTCGGACAGTCATCATGAGACATTTCTGGAGACACGGACCGGGGCATATTTAATTGTCCAAATGTGTCAAAAAAAAAAAAGGCTGTAGACCCCTCTGTGCCGTTTAATGTATACAATAAATCCCTCCCAGGAACAACTAAGGGTGCACACTTATTTGTTTCATTGCACACACACACATTCAGACAAACTGCCAGTAGAATGCCACCTGTTCATCCTGCGCTCTCCCATTCATACATTGAACTGGCAAAATGAAGCATATCAGTTTCCTGCTTTAAATAAGGCACGTTTGCGCAGTTTTGTGATCATGTAACATCGTAGGTCTGGTTAAATTTGGTTTTATGTTAAATAAGAAATTATGAGTAGGAATAACTGAAAGTACACATGTAGAGTAGTACTAGTGGAGAAATTATGTCATGAAATGATGGGAAATGTTGATATTGTTGTTCACATTCTGTAATGACGGGATACAGTTTCAAAGGACACACCTTGAGACTGGTCGGGCAGTGATGAACTGATTACGTTGGAGGTAACAAGTTTCTTCAATCCTTTTTTAATTTTGGAAATAGTTTTGCATCCTATGTAAATACCTGCACTTGGGAGGACAGCTTCCAGTACGTCATTGTTTCCTGCATTTCCTCCCCTCTATCTGACACTTTGAAGACATCTCCACTTTCAGAGGTTCATCTCAAACCTCGTTACAATCCATAAACATTACCATGTTGGCAGATCGGGTGAGTTTCCTCCAAGCATTTGTCCTGTTATTACAGATGTTTGTCCACATCTAAAAACATGCTTGGATGCTGTAATAACAAGAATAAAGTGAAGCAGAACGCTGTATGCCACTGGTACTGTATGTTGACTGCACTGCAGCAGGTTGCGTGGATTCCTCCATGGTGCTCTGTCTACCACACGTTGCTTTGGCGTGTATGGACACACCCACTCATTTCGTCATGATTCGCACTTTGGGAACCTACTATTCTCTGGTTTGTGCTGGGAACCAAGGTTCCAGGTTATTTTTGGTGTAAATGCTCAGAACTATGTTCACAAACCAGAACAGTGCCAGTTCCCTGTCAGTGTAAAAGTGGCTTGAGTGCCGGAAGGTCCAGAAAAACCTCCAGCAGAACCAGCGGCTCAGGGTGGGCAGCCATCTACCTCAACTGATTGGGGCTAGTGTACAGAGGAGAGACAAAAGAAAAGAGTAGAGATAGAACAACAAACAACACAGAAGGAAACGGGTCACCGTGAACAGAGCCAGGAGTGGAGTAGGCAGAACCAGAGATAACCTCCTGAAATGGGGATACGTGAATTCAGCTGAGTGTCCATGTGTCTGTCCTAACCAAACCATGAACCACATCCACAGTGAACTGGGCCCAAGCGTCAACAAAGACCTAAAGTATATGAAGCTAACCAAGAAGCTCTGAACTGGCTGCAGTACTGGCACGACAAGATATGATGATGATGAAACATAAAAATCATATCAGAGCATTCAAACAAACCTCTTTTGCTCCCCATGAAAAGATGTTGAAGATCTGAGCAACTTTTTGTCTGAGTGGTAATGATGCACTAAAATTTCAGACCAAATCTCCCATGAGTAGCAAATTTCCATGAAATTTTCTGGTTCTGTTTCTAACATCGGGCGTGACCTGGGAGTGGCTCTTACTAACACATGAGGAATTGTAAAGGAAATACACAGCATCGATAGCTACTTGTTTTCAAAAAGTCTGAGCTGGTAACACAGCTTTCTGAAAGTGGGAAAACACAGTGAGATTTTGACAGAGAAGCATGTGTTAGGTGTATAATGCTGGTCCATCATGCGCCGAGATGCAAGGAACCAGCACCAACTCAAGGAAAAGATACACAACTCAAATCAGCAACATTCTCTTCGACAACGTACGTCATAATCTTTCCATTTTTACAATCATCTTATCGTTAAAGATTCTGTGGCAAGTGATGGGACTAAACACATCTAAACACCCGGGTCAGGAACAGAACAATTAAAATTAAAAAACAAGCCATTATTTCATTTTCTGGACTTTCAATTTGAGCATTAAATCATTAAATCAAAAGAGTCAGAATATAAGTGGCTACTGATGCAGAGTACTAACTCGCATCCATCCTTTACTCATCTACTCCTCTCTGCAGTTAGAGTATTTTAATCTGACAACTGAACCGAACATGACCTCCAGTGTGTTATCCATTAACCATCATAACCTGAGTGTTATTTCACACGTTGCTTTGTAAATGAGTCACCGCTTCCTGCTTCGATGTTGGCACGGACAGAAACACCGTCCAATCGGAACGAGCCTTACCATCCTCAACAGGATCAGTGTATTGACATAAAGTTTCCCTAACAAACTCGTAGGCAAAACATCTTCTTGTTAGCTCTCTTTTCAGCCGGATTATTAACAAAAAGAAGTTAAAAAACACAATCTCAAGAGGGTTTATTTAAGAGCCTCTTGGAAAGAAAAGCAAATGACCACACCCTGGTTTGTGTCGTTGGTTGGATTCTGTTTCGATGTGGCAATTCGTGATTCTGCCTCTTTTCCACGTCTCTGTGTCTTTCATCAGTATGATCACTTAGAAGAGCTCGTTAACCTCACACACACAGCAGCTCAACCCGAAACCACAGCCGCAGTGTGTCTGCCTCCGCCTCTGTCTGTCATCACCTGATTTTAAAATACTTAGGGTGAAGTAATAATATTTGGCTCTCACAGAGCTGGGCGACAGGGCCAAGACACTCTCAGGATAAAGAGTTTCATATCAGTTTTTATCAACAACTGTAATGTGCAGTAGGTGTCAAATCATGGTTTTATTCATTGTCTTAAGAGAAACGTTTAAGAAATCACAGGATTGTTTGTGGTTCGAAATGAAATAAAAATGACACAAAAAATTCAACAAGACAAAACTGACATAAAACATGAGGAAAATGTAAAAGATGCGAAATGGTGAAAATGGTATTAAAGATGTAAAAAGACAACAAAACAAAATGGTCCAAAAAGATGACAAGAAACATTTAAAATGATGAAAAAAGATAGTCAAGGATAAACACTAAGTTAAAAAAAATTTAAAAACCAAGAAATCAAAATGACTTGGTTCAAAGATAATTTTATAAATTGAAATTTTTTTCATCTCTGTAATTTTGATTAAACTCTTGAAAACAAGTCAAAATAAATAAAATTACTAGTGTCACAGCAACACCCCCACGCCCAAAAAAAAATGCTTTTCCAAATAAATGAACGACATTAAATATAAAGCTATAATATGCATACAAGGAAAGGGAAGGGTGAGACCACCTGCAGAAGGTGAGAAGGGAATTAATCGTATATATGTATATGTAGTGATGAAATTCAAATACCCTCCGTTCAATCCATATGAGTCATGAATAGCAAACTGAATAATGAGAAAAATACTTTTTGCTTCTATTTATCCATATAGATACCTAACAAAATAAGCCATTTTATTATTTTGTAATTGCTGTATTTTCCAGGTTATATGTTGCTCCGGAATGTTAGTCGCACAAGCAAAAAAATGCACAATGAAGAAGAAAAAAAACGTGTATAAGTTGCTCTGGAGAACAGGTCGCATTTGTTTGGGGAAATTTATTCAACAAAATCCAACACCAAGAACAGACATTTCATCTTGAAAGGCAAGTTATAGTAATAATAGAGAACAACAAGCTGAATAGGTGTCTCGTCTGTTAACGTAATATGACATAATATAACAGCAGGGCTGTATTCATACTGAAAAAATCAAGATCAAGTGAGTTTTTGCCCTTCTGCTCCGCGGGAGGTTTCTGTTCTCCCTGAGCCCACCTTAGGACACCTGCGTTAGTATTTGTCATGTGTACAGTCAAACTCCCCTCTTGCCACTGTCACCAGAGCAGGTCGTGAACAGCCGGGCGCCAGAAGTGAGAGCTCGGGGTTCGCCTCCCCACCTCACCGGGGAAGTGACGCGCAAATGTGTTGGCACCAACACGTTCGGCGTCAAGCTGATGGCAGGTATGGTTGTTACCGGTAATGTCTACATTTTAAATTGTCAGTAATACAGATGCAGCAGATGAAGGTACACAAGCCTGGACCGACCTCTAATGGCTGCCAGTGTGACAAACAACGAATACTCAAAATAATTAATATATTAGTCGCTCCAGTGTATTTGTCGCTCCCCCAGACTATGCAAAAAAACGCAACGTATTACCTGAAAAATACGGGACACTTAAACTTTTGGGTGAGGAAAGTAGAATTGTCTGGGTAGTGTCATTTTCCATTTTCTGTTTTCATAGGAAAATCATTGAAAGGGATGCATAGGTGTGGTTTACACCTTTCACAGTAAAAGTTCTGTTGTGTCTACTGTCAGTCAAAGATCCATTTCACGATGTTGTCAAAGTAGCTAGTAGCCCTTGGTTTTTTTAGGTCCAGGGTAGATGTTTGGACAGGTGACCTGCCAGTCAACATGGCTTACGAGCTCAGGCACTCATGTGTCGAGTTGAAACAGTAATAGCAGTAGCTACTACGGAGCTAACAACTGTAGCTTATCTAACCACACGATGAGTGATGAGAGAAAGTCTGCATTTCAGACTCCTTCAACATCTGGTCCAGCTAAGAAAAGAACAGACATACTAAATTGACCACTGTGAGGCTGTAAACCATGTTGACTGGCAGATTGACTGTTGAATCATTTATGTCGATCCACCACAAACGATCAACTGCTAGTTTATCAAAATAGTCGACTGAAGCTTAAACACTCCAGAGCGTAACCCATTGTCTGTGGTCATGTCGTCCTCTCAGCTTCAGATAAACACTTAAGTTACACTTAATAATGTAGTCACATCCAAACTAAAAGTTGTGTATTCATGTGTAGAACCATTCTATATGAAGCTACATTTCAGTGGAATAAATTAGCGATTTTTTTTACAACAGTAAAAAATACTCTCTCTTAGATAATTAGATAGAGAAAACAATTAGATAAAGAAAAAGTTTTAGAATAAAAATATAAAAGGGTTTTTTTATTCTGAGAAGTGTGAAGATGGTTAGGTAATATCTGGATACTCAGTTTATCAATTGCAGGATTTTTTGTCTATAGCAGTTTTTCAATCACCGTGTACACACAATGGGCCTGATGCAGTAACATTCTCTTAAATTTCTGTTATATTTTCATCATCTCTGGATGTACCAAACATTAATACCATCCAAATCTGCTCTTACCCAGGTGTGCTGAGTGTTGACTCTCACTTGATTGTAAATAGGATGTACATGGCCACCTGCTTGTAATTAGCATATGTGACACCCACTAAACACCATAAAAGGGCGAGTGTGGAAATCCCCCCCCCCCCCATCACCTTTGGCTTGCTCTCTGTGGTTCTGTTGGGTTTACTCTCTTGAGGTCTCAGCCTTGAATTGTAAAGCACCTAGAGATAATTGTTGATTATGATTGGCGCTATACAACTAGAACTGTGCAAATGTGCAAACAGCCGACTTCATGTCAGCATATGGACTACGTCTTCGTCAGGTCTACAGTCATTTCTAAACTGCATGAATTACTGACAGAATGAGGAAATGAACCGAGGTGTACAGTAAGACTAAACTGACCAACATTCCAACCGAATCACACACAAGACAAAGAAATGACAGAGACATAAATAACTGTTCATTATGTACCAAGGCGGTGACGGTTCAGTCTGCCAGGTTTACATGGATCATGTCTTCATCAGTGACAGTGTGCATAAAAGCACAGTACATGTCCAGTGAATTCTTCTGTTCCTGACAGTGATGCTGAATTTAATCTACTTGTGATCTGACAGATCAAGTCCAGTGCATGACTCGGTCCCTCTGACCCAGACGGATAAAACGCATCAAACTCTTCCACACCCTGATTTCTAAGCTATTTGATGTAAAATCTGTAAATATGAGATCACCGTCTTAATCATGGAGTGCTTTTTCTACCATGGTCACCACACATTCTGCTAAAGTTCTCCGTTCATTTTCTCTGGGAAAAATTTTGTCAAAAAAGCTTAATATTTTAAAAATGATGAAAGTTAGAATTATGAAAAGCAATAGCAGAGATGTCCTGAATGAGATGAACAGTGTGAAGTTTGAATGATTTGAATCAAATAAAAAATGTAGGATCAGTTAAATGACAAAAAAATGTATGGAAGTGGAAGAATAGGGAATAAAGACTGAAGACCACAATGGTGGAATTGCTCCATGGCTCAGCAATCCAACTAATTAAATTGTATTATGTATTTCTGTGCATTGAACAAATCCTTCCTGGGCTGTCATGTTGTTCTCTTATCTTGGTCAGAGTGCCCCCGACCACTCATAAAATTTAGCAACATCAAAAATTAGACATCGATGAATCCCACAAATCAATGGGTACTAACAAAATACAAGAATATAAAAAG
The DNA here is from genome assembly GCA_029823295.1 of Pseudamia nigra. Taxonomy (NCBI): domain Eukaryota; kingdom Metazoa; phylum Chordata; class Actinopteri; order Kurtiformes; family Apogonidae; genus Pseudamia; species Pseudamia nigra. The sequence continues at coordinate 10,617 of JAQQAE010015586.1, forward strand.
AGGATACTAACAAAAATAAGAGAAAACTCATTCGTATGTGGTTTGTTGCATGGAGCCCAATGTACAGTACACTGGATTTGCGTGCTTTTGTAGCTGAAATGGTCACACAAGTGTACACCTTCAGACTGTCCCTTCATGTTCACCTTCTTGTTTCTAAAGTCGCCATGTAAGTCAGCCATAATGGGGAACCAATTAAATGAACAGACCCCATGGATGCATGGAAAACAGTGAACATGTCCATCGTGCCTGGACCACAAGCACACATACAACCTTCAGGATAAAAGTCTGCTGCTACAGGTGGTGGGTCTGCCGATGAGATGCGGGGTAAATATTTTACCTCTGAGGGTTCAGCAACACGCTGCTGTATCTTCCAAACCACGCAATGTCAATTCAGTAAATAAAAATCAACAGGCAGTGTGCTACAACATTTATTGATGAAAACAACAAAAACTCAGTTATTCTCTGTCAGAGCTTTTACTGAAAAGTCCAAACCATACATACCCATCCATTTTGACAATTTTCACCTGAAGACATGAAACAGAAAAATGGAAAATGAGCACATGAACCAGACAATTCTACTTTACTCAGTCTAAAGAGCTCAATTGGTCAATGAGGTGAAAGTTTGAAAGTTATGTTAAATGTATGCAAAATTTGTGATTTTCCTTAAAGTTAAGAACTGAAAATTAAGTATTTTTTTTCATTATCCAATCTTTCATTCCTAATTTTTATCAGCTTACTGGAGGGTACACAGATTCAATAACTAGACTTTTTACATATATGTGATTGAATTAAAGGGAATGAGAGACTGCATGTCTAACTGAGCTGCAGATGTATTTATATTTTCTTCTTCATTTTTTTGGCAGTTTACAATGTCACAGTGTTCACAACCAGGTGTAAAATGTTGCTTCCTTGGTAACACTGTAACCAGGAACAGACAAACACAGAGATCGGCCAATCAGAGAGCAGTGCTGCCACAGACTGTATTATAACCTGGGTGTTATGTTGGTACGACACAAACACACACTCTGGCTCATCGTCCATGTGAAGTCATTTCATCTTCTTCACCAACGCTGCTGCTGCTGAGTTTTACATGACATTAAATTAAATTAAATGTCCAACAGGGAGCTTTGGCTTTGATAACAGTTCAATTATAAAACCCACATGGTTTGTGAAAACTGCATTAATTAGTAGATTTTATTAATAAATAACTATCTGCATTATGGACTTAAGTTACAAGATGTATATACACAGAGCGGTGCTTTATTTTATTTTTTAACATTACTTTTGAGCAGTGATGTGCAGTCAGGGGAGGCCTCACCTGTCATCATGGAAAGAAAAAAATGTAAAATGAAAAAATAAATTAAATGGTTATATGTTGTTTAGTAATG
>JAQQAE010015587.1:0-12003 GCA_029823295.1 Pseudamia nigra
TGCAGAGGATAGGGTGAGATGGAGGCAGATGATTCGCTGTGGAGACCCCTGAAGGGAACAGCCGAAAGGAAAAGAAGAAGAAGACACCATCAACCACAACTACACCATTAACCAAAACTACACAATTAACCACAACTACAATTTTAACCACAAGTACACCCTTATCCACAAGTACACCATTAACCACAACTACACCATTAACCACAACTACACCTTTAACCACAAGTACTGTAGACCATTAATCACAACTGCACCATTAACTACAACTACACCCTGAACCACAACTACAATGTTAACCACAACTACACCATTAACTAAAACTGCACCCTTAACCACAACAACATCATTAATCAAAACTACACCATTAACCGCAGCTGTACAATTAACCACAGTTGCATAATAAACCACAGCTATACATTTAACTACAGCTATACCAATAACTTCAGCTGCACCATGAATACCATTAACCAACTACACCTGTTTCATATTCCCTGGTGATCCAAGTAGGCATGTCCAAAACATCATTATTTTTCCACCATTAAATCTAGAGATGATTGCATGCAGGCTCTGTTTTTTCGCACAGAGCTGGATGCAGTCATACAGTCATAAGGTGACTGAAGTGGATGTCTGCTGTTGTAGTAGACCAATGGGATGTCCAGTTGAGTTTCTTAAATCTCTAGGATTCAAACAAAACATGTACCTTTGAACCTCACCATTAAATATCACTAAATATTACACATTTAACCTTTGAGCTGTGCAACAGATGAAAATCTTCTCAATTCTGTCACCTGTAAAAAGTCTTTTATGCCAGTGTTTGACCAGTCCTTCATTAAATCATGTATCACAATAGAGATGGATATACAGAGAAGGAAAAACAGTGCTTCTGTGTGAATCAGTCTCTCCCCAGGCTGGACTGTCTTATCTGCCACCAGCAACAAAAGCTGACAGCTGAACCGTTTGATGCTGCAGCCTGGATGAAAAAGCCTCTGTAATTGGCTGACATTACAAACTGTACGCTATCCTGGACAGTGGCAGTAAAAGGACAGAGAAGGAAATAATTGTTCCCTTTACTGTGTTCTGGAGTCCACTGGCTGATGAAGAGGAAAGAATAAGTTAATGGTGGGTTAAATAAGAGCGATATACACTGTGTATGCAAAGTTACATTTTCTGTTTTTCTGCAAAAACTGTGCTAGTATCCAATTACTCTCATCTAGACTTAAAAATAGCATTTTTATTAGCTTGCTCATTTATTTATTTAGCTTTGTTAATTTTGTTAATTTTCTGTATATTTTTCAATTACCTAATTATTTCATTTGTTTTGTTTATTATTTTCTTCATTTTTGTTTATTTTGTAGCTGTTTTCCTATTTTTTGTTAATTTTTGGTACTTTTTGTAATAATGTCTTCATTTCATTTTTGTCCATTTCTTATTTTTATTATATTTTTCACCTTTAATAGTTTGAATATGTTTATTATTAAGTTATTTTGGTGTGTCCTTTAGTCACCTTGTAGCTATGTTTTGATTTAGTTTATTATTTTGTTCATTTTTTCCTCATTAAAAATAATTATTGTTAATTTTCCTGTTTGTTCTCTTCATTTTTGGTCATTTTGTATTTTGTTCATTTTATGAATTATTTTTGCCCTTTTTTGGGATCTAAGCAGATGTCAGATACCTTGTTGGCAACAAGCTTTGGGACCCACTGCACTAAAATATCATCTGCAGGATTGTTCAGCAACTTTTGAAGAGGTGTATTTCATGTTGATGAGTCATGGATTTTCCAGATTTCAGCACACAGTAATGGGAATTACAGTGCACACATTTAATTCCCTTCATTCATGCATATTCGCACATACACTCCCCGGCTCTCTCTGATCTTGCTTTGTTAATGTGTGGAATTGTAGCTTTGTCTGCTTTGTGCAACTTAGAGGGTTTTTTTCAATGTGATCATAATCTTGCTCACTTATGAGCTCTATTTTGATAACTACGCTTTTTTCTCTCTGTCCAAATGTGTCTCCCCCTTTTCCCCTTTTTGTTCCTCTGCACGTGGTGGCACGCCCTGTATTTTTTGGCGCAGCGGACCCGGCGGGGGGATTTTCTGTTCTTCTTTATTTCTGTAATCTGAATGTACAGCACTTTGGTTCAGCTTTGTTGTTGTTGTAAAGTGCTTTATAAATAAAGTTTGATTGATTGATTCATTCATTCATTGGATACGTTTCTTCCTTTTAAGTGTGGCGAATAGTTTCAGCTGAGGCATGATACTGTATAGCTGCATACTGAAGTTCACACACAGCTCTCTAGCTTATGCTGGACTTTTTTCTGTAGACTTCAGAGTGTCTCAGTTCAGTAGATGTAACCATAATGAATATCACAAGGCAGGCTGTGACAGAAAAAAGATTTATTCTCCTTCTCCAATTCATTCCGCGTGTGACACCTCATGCTTTGCCAGTGCGCTTCTCCATGGGCAACACCTGCCAACTCTTCCTGGCAGCCGGCACTGATGAGTGGCATTCCTGACTCGATCACAATCATTAACACAACACCTGCAATCGACAAATTTCAACAAGCTGCCAGTTTCCTCCCTATGTGAGATGTGTTTCTCTGCCTCTTTTTTCTTCCTGTTGTCACCTCTTGTCACCATCCATAGCAGATGTGTGTGCAAAGTGTGATGGAGCACACAGTGTCTGCAAAGGCCTAAAACAAAGCATCTATTCTACACTTCCCTCCTGATCTGACTCACAGGAGGAGTCTAACGGAATAAGGTTGCCATCAGCTCGGCTGGTATTCTCCTTTCATTCTTCTTTTTGCCTATTAATGATTTCAAAGTCCTGCTTGTGTAAACACACTGGCCTGCTCAGTGCTTTTGGGATTTAACCATTTAAGCGCCAGATTTTTGTGTCTTCACAAGGACATTTCCACCAAAACAAGTGCATCTCCAATACCCTTTCTAATGGCATCACTGTGACATCTTGGGCTAGGTATCCTGCAAAGTAGTTGTGTGTGGTTTAAAGAATAGAAAACAAACCATAAAGTTTATGTCTTCTCCAAAATGGTAGCCAGGCCTTTCTCCAGTGTGAAAACAAGTGTGGCAATAAATGTGGCAATAGAATGCCTACAGTGGGGTACAATGTGTAGGGACCCCTGGTGAGAATTTCACTTAATGTGAAAAATGAAGGCAGGGGAAGATGAAGTTACAGACATTTGCATTACATGTAAAAAAAAAAAATCTGGTTTTATTTTCACCTTTTACATTTTCAAAATACAAGAAAAAAAAAGTCACCCTGCATAGTTAATACTCTACATTGTAGGCTCGCCTTTGTCCAGTATTACAGCTTGTAAATGCTTTTTGCAGCCAGTAAAGGGTCTTTCAATTCCAGTTTGAGGGATTTCTGCCCATTCTTCCTTACAAAAGTCTTTCAGTTTCTATCCACAGATCTTCAATGATATTTAGGTCAGGCGACTGTGACGGCCATGGCAAAATCTTCAGCTTGTGCCTCTTGAGGTAGTACAGTATATTGTAGATTTTGAAGTGTGTTTAGAATCGTTATCCATTTGTAGAAGCCATCCTCTTTTTAATTTCAGATTTTTCACAGATGATGTTACATTTGCTTTCAGAATTTGTTGGAATTTAATTGAAACCAATCTTCCCTCTACATGTGGAATGTTCCCTGTGTCACTGGCTGCAATACAACCCCAAAGCATGATCAATCCACCCCCATGCTTAACAGCTGGACAGATGTCCTTTGCTTGAAACTCTGTACCCTTTTGTCTCCAAATGTATCATTGCTCATTCTGGCCAAAAAGCTGTATTTTGTCTCCAAAATGCATCAGACTTGTCTAAATGTTCATTTGCAAACTTCATATGCTGAGTTTTGTGGTGAGGACGCAGGAGAGGTTTTCTTCTGATGACTCTTCCATGAAGACCATATTTGTACAGGTATTGCTTAACAGTTGAACAGTGAACCACAACTCCAGTGTCTGCCAGATCTTCCTGGAGGACTCTTGCAGTTAAACAGGGATTCTGACTTGCATTTCTATCAATCCTACGACCTGATCTCTCTGATATTTCTCGTGGTCTTCCAGACCTTGTTTGACCTCCACCATTCCTTTTAACTGCCATTTCTTAATTACATTCCCAACAGAGGAAACTGGTACGTGAAAATGCTTGGCTATCTTCTTATAGCCTTCTCCTGATTTGTGAGCATCAATACTTTTCAGTTCCAGGGTTTTAAACTGCTTACAGGGACCCATGGCTGCTGATTGTTGGAACAAGGTCAGAGGAGTCTGGGTATTTGTAACACTTTGTAAGGCATTTCATCTTCCCCTGGCTTCATTATTCACATTAATAGAAATTTTTACCTGGGGTGCCTAAACATTTGCACTTCACTGTAAGTTCCACCTCCTCTCTTGCACTAATGAACCCTTTTCCACTAGTACCTACTCAGCTCGGCTCTGCTCAACTCAGCTCAGTTCTACTCAACTCAGCTCAGTTTAGTTCATTTTCCATTGCAAATGAGTACTACCCGTGTAAACAAGTCATAGGCGGAGTCACATCCCGAAACTCTCCTGTTGGCATTTGTACACAACACAAGTACAATATAACAATGGAGGACATGGAGGCGATGATGTACTTGCTGCTCTGTATGTGGCTTTGAATCAATAAAACAAAAGTTACAAGAAAAGAGCCAGAGAAGAAAAACACAAAGGAAAAGTACAGGAGACTTTGTGAAGTCATACAGTATAAAGCCGAAGACGAGAGGAGGTGAAGACGGACAGGATGAAGGGAAGGTGGTGTTGCCTTGCAAAAGGAATGACTGACATGCAGCTGGTGAATCTATGATGCTGACGTGCTGATCTGTATAATCTGTGTGAAAGTCATAGAGAGACTTATGAGACTTCATGTTATGAACTTGCAGCAGCATTTGAGCCAGTGGCCGATGCAGGATGCAGAGGAGGACAGAGAGATGCTGTGATGAACCACTTGTGCAAATACGTAGTTAAAAGTGTTTGTCATACCTTCCCATGACTATTGTATCTATTGTGATAATAAAGGTTTGTACATTTTGCAGATATGTCTCCACTTGTTTATACATTTTACAGTGGTAAAATGTATAAACAACAAGCGGACAACAAACTCTTCTGACAACGAAAAATTTGGATACTGAAGAAAAAAACTGCAAAAAATTTCACTGTGACAACGAGGTTTTAATCGGAGAACGAATAGTCACTTCCAGGTCTCGGCAAAGCTAACAGCTGTTAGCCAACCTAACACAGGCTAACGGCTAATAGCATTAGCCTGTAGCCACTTCCGGGCCTCGGATGTGAAAGACCCGGAAGCTAACAGCTGTTAGCCAAGCTAACAGAGGCTAGCGGCTAACAGCTGTTAGCGTGTGTTATGGAGAACTGCTGCTTTGGACCAAAGAGAAGGAAATCGCTGGTGATACTGTACCATCATTGAAGCCATCGGCCCACGGCTTGTTCCGCTCCCGGCCGTGTCAACACGGTCGGACACAGTCAGGACACGGTCCCAACACAGTCCCGCTGCCCGTGTCAACACGCTAGGACATGGGCATCAGACACGGTCCCGACACGGTCCCACTGTCCGACACGGTCGACACAGTCGGACATGGGCAGCGCTGCCCTTGTCTGACCGTGTTAACACGGGCAGCGCTGTGGCACATCCCGCTGTCGGGCCGCCGGCACCAGCCTTGGTGTTGTTTACAGTTATGGACGTGTGCAGTGTCCACAGACACACTACCAAGTCATAAGCCAAGGTAAGAATACGTTTTAAATTATTTTTAGAGCTAATTTCATGCATTCCGTTTCAGATAATTAATATAACTTCCTTTTCAAATAATAGTAATAATGAATAAATGTGCACTTAGGGGTGTGTAATACATACTTTATATGGGAGTTTGTCGTGGGTCCATAACGGATTAATTGGTTTTACATGTATTCCTATGGAAAAACTCCATTTGGATAACGAATCATTCGGATACTAAACGTGATGCCGGAACGGATTAAATTCGTTATCTGAGATACCACTGTATATGTAAATGTTCCAATATTACGTGACACATAAAATGATAAATTTAATTTTTAATTATTGAGTTTTGACAAAACACAAACCTGACACAAGTATGCCTACTGATAATGTAAACACTATTTCCTTACAGTACATACAAATAGAGCTATGACAGCTGCAGTGTATCCTACTAATAAACTAGATTGTAGTAGCCTCTCATTTTTCCTTTTGTGGTTTTAGAAAGAATGAAAATGTTTTGTTGCATTGTTTCAAACCACCAGTTCACAGAATAACTGTAATTCTTCACTGTCTGAACTCAATTCAATTCAATTCAATTCAATCTTTATTTGTATAGCCCCAATCATAATCACCGATTATCTCGAGGTGCTTCACAATTCGAGGCTGAGACCTCATGACTATACAGAGCGTAAACCCAAAAGAACCACCGAGAGCAACCCAAAGGCGACAGGGGGGAAGAAAAACTTCCTTTAACAGAAGAGGCTCAAGTCACAATTTCACCAGTCATTTCTTCTTCAGCAGCAGCAAAACGATGCATTCACAAACTCCGTGTTAAAGTGAACAAACTGAACACTTATTATCTATGTTTATTTATGGTTTATCTAATAGGGACAAGAGCAATATACAGACAAGTTGAAAACAGTGGTAACATGCAAGCATCAGTTTGTAGCTATGGGACAGGAAAAAAAAACACTATAAACTGAATTTAAAAATTTGGCGACATGAGTGACATCTTCCTGTTGACAGTAGCCGGTGTTCCATGCTGTTGCCACTGCAGCAAAAGACAATGAAAAACTCAGAAGTGAGAATAAGGATTTCACAAAAACTCTGATCTAAGTTCAAGCATGTAGGCACTGAGATGGTTGGGGAAAGTGGCCATTTTTGACAGTTCATTACAGTCCATTCACACACTGAAAACATTTTCAACACATCTTACACAATGTATTCTTAAATGCAGAGAGTAAACCAACATGAAACTAATAAAGGAATGGCAGCAGAGGGCACTTACACTATATGCACTGTACTATAAGTGCTACTGTAAGCTGTGTTACATTGCCAACAGCATTTATTAGTGAGAAGAGGCTATACAGTAGAGGAACATCTGGTCCCTGGAGGCCAATTCGTCTGCTTGAGCACCTTGCATATCCAGTGTTCCCTTACTCTGTTGCCGCTGCAGAAGTGTTTCTGAGTGACAGTAGCTTGCTACACGATGGTCTTCTCTCCCCCTGGGTCTAATTTGTGCAAGCTGCTTTTGAATTGTTGCAAAGAAGATGCAGGAACAAAGCCAGCTGAGGGGGCCGGGGCGTGCGGGACCTGCTGTTCCTCTGTGCCTTAGTTCTGCTGCCAATTCATCTGCATTCTTGTGTTCAACTCAGAACTTGTTCCTCATTCACCACAAAGTGTCAGCCTTGTATTTGTACCGTTGAAGTAAAGGTTGCAGAGAGAAGGCAGAAAAGGTGTGAGGAAGAGGTTAGCTGGGTAAAACTGAGGCCGTGACTTTGCATGTTTCAGATAAGTTGAACTTAACAAAAAAAAAAAAAAACCAGCAGTTGACTCATTTGAGACAAGATTCTAAAATGACAATTTTCATCTGGGATCTTATGCAGTTAATGGCATCTAAAGGCTTAAAATAAGCTACAGTATGTCTCAGAGACTTTGTACCTTAGAGCAAAGCCTTTCGTTGCTGGTGTAAGTATCACATTCATTCTTTCCCTACAAGGGACAGAATGAATCAGCCACATCTGAGCTTCATGAGTTAAAAAAAGTCAAGGGGAAAGTGTAGGAACCTTCAAAGTGCTTTAAAAAGGGGACAACCTGTCTATTTGACATGTGAAGATTAGTTGTCCGCAACATTGAAAGATGCTGGGTACAGAGTTCCAGCAAGAAAAATGAGTCATTTCTGTGCCCAAGGAAAGCTCAGGTTGTCTTTGTACGTTCCCTTTCACACCTGGTTCCCCTATAGCAACAGAGAGAAGCTCCTGACCTGACACCTCAGCTATAATGACATGCTACTTTACAACTCCCCAAGAGAGGAATTAAGAAAGTTAGAGCGTGCAAACTGCAACTGTGACAGTGCTGAGCATCTTTGAAACAGGAATGTATGTACATCAAACTATGTAACTTTAGTGTTCAGAGTTCAAAAGCTATACACACTGGTATAGAAGCACAGTGTCGGATAAGGAATTGAGTGTTCTAGATTTAGACTAACCCGTTGGAAATTCATAACTATCATACCTGTTGTCCATGTGTGTGGTATGTGAAGTTTGTCTTAGAGTTGGTTTCGTGATGGAAATGGTGGATAGTTGACAGGCTGGTTGAATGGTTTAATTCCATTTTCAAGCAAAAGTTTGGTACGGTTCCAAGAGCTGAGAACAGTCTGCACAATGATGTCTTTGTAAAGGGCCTGGTTGGTTTTCAGAAAATACCGTAATACCCACTCATGAGTTCTTCAGTACCTCTCTTCAGCTCCTCTGCAGTGGTGCGCTGTACAACACTAGTTATTGTGAAAAGGAGTCCAAAACACTGTGGACACTTTGTCTCCATGAACATTAGATGATGTGCCAAGTTGAGAAGAATATGAATGTGCTTCTATTGCTTTACAATCTAAAGCTGCTGTTTTCATCACTTGTTCTATATCAGTCATCTGAACTGTTACTGTTCAGTTTCAGGCAGTGGGTGTTTCTGTCTGAATATTTCTGTAAAACTGTCATTTGATTACAAGCTCCACAGGAAGACAACACTTTAACAATCAATGCCATGTTGTTTCTACCCACTGAAACACCAGAGCTTTTATTTGACACAGTTACGTTAGTGTTGAGTTTGTATTAAGTGCAATGTAGTAACTTTAACATTGCAAATGAGAGGGGATCCATTTATTTTACCTTTCATTTTGCAGAAATATCATCCGCAGGTATAGATTTTAGAAAATAGGTGGATTCATCCCCTTCACTGTTACTAATACAGTGGAACCCTGGGTAACAAACGCTTCTACCAACAAAATTTTTGGGTAACGAAGAAAAATCGGCCAAATTGTGTCCCAGATAAAAAAAAATTCGGGTTACGAATTTTTTGCAACCCGAAAGACTTAACTTCCGGGTCTATCTTAGCTGAGTTCAACGTCAACGTGAACCCCGCACTGTATATTTGCCTTTTTTTCACCTAAAATACTGCTTCATTTTGTGTTTTTCATCATGAGACCTACGAACAATGGCTGTCTCCGTCTCATCCTCCTCAGGTAAGTGTCTTTATAAATCAATAAATGTGCACATACGGGTGTGTAATACATACTTTATATGGGAGTTTACGTGGGTCCAGAACAGATTAATTGGTTTTACATGTATTCCTATGGAAAAACTTGCTCCGGCTAATGAATGATTCGCCCAATAAACGTGACGCCGTAACGGATTAAATTCATTAGCCAGGGCACCACTGTACGTCAAAACCCAAGAAGGATTCAGAGATACCTACTAAAAATGCCTTTTCTTATCAGTGTACCTCTAAAACCACTATGGCACAGGAGGAGGACAACATCAGCCATAGCCTAATCTGTTTTTTTAGTAAAGTGCCTTGCATTGCTCAAAATGTCATCAGCAACACACAAATGCACCTATTTTTAAAAGCCACGGGTGAGAAAGTAAATGAAACCCACAGAGATACTAGAAGGTCCATTATAACAGCTGTAATGATCCATGATGGTGCAGAATGGAGCATAAATCAAAGAGACATTCAGCTTAAAAGAATGCAAAATTAAATTGGGTAATGGACTGTGGAGATAAACTAGAGAGAAGCTTGCATCAGATTTCACCATGCAGGCAAACTAGTGACGCTAACAGCAGACGTCCCACTGTGATGATAGAAACTTGTGCTTCTCTTGTTCTTTTTCTGCTTCTGGATGAGAAAGAAGCATAATTTTAAAGGATATGGAGCCCGTCCTCCAACCAAAAACAATCACATGGGTTGTTTGTGCATGCATTACGACCTGAGGTCACATGTTAAAGTGTCCTCTAGCAGTAAAAGAAGTATTGCAAATCCCCTAGTAATAATGTCCACAAACCTAGTAGATCTAGGTTGAGGACAATTATGGACCCATAGTCAGTGTCCACCCAATTTTCGCTAACCTTAAGACATGGGTGTCAAACCTATTCAGCCTCTGTCCCCAAGGATAAGTCTGTCACACTTTGTATTTGAGAGTTGGAACAAACAACCACTGTGGTCATTCAAACTGGAGAACTTGTTGGACACAGTGCAGGGCTGGGTGAGATATTTAATGATGACAGTTTATCAGAACATTGAGTTTTTGTCTCAATGTTAACAATTATATGCTGTTAAAGCCATTATATGCAAGACTTACCACTTCTTAACTTAAATCACATTGAGGAATACACTTTGTGTTTTATGTTGTTTTTATGTTTGGATCTTTTATGTTTTTTGTCTGTTTGTTCATTTTGCATCATTTATGTCTTTTTGCATCTGTTACATTCTTTTAAATCTTTTTTATCTTTCGTCTACTTTTTGTCTTTTTGTGTCTTATGTCATTTATGTCTTATTGCACATTCTATATTTTTGATGGTTCTGTGTCTTTGACTTTATGCATCTTTTGCATCATTTTGTTCTTATTACATCTTTTATGTTGTCTGTCTCTTTGCACGGTTCACATTATTTTTTGTCTTGTTGCATTGTGTACGTGTTTTTCATCAGTTTTGTCTTTTTGCACAATTCTTGGTGTTTTGTATTTTGTTTTTCATCTTTTACATCTTTCTACATCTTTCATATTTTGTCTTGCTGCGTCTTTTACTAATAATTTAGAATCCAAATAGTCAGCTGGATCCTTCATCTTTCATTCAGGATCATATCAGTCTTTAAACTTGAATAAAGAATATTTGGCATTGATCATGATAATTATCAATATTGACTTCTTTCTACACCTAGCAGTAGAGTAAAACCACATATTAAAGACATCTAACTATTGTAAATGTGTATGCATAAGGTTTTAGTAGAAACCACAAAGGCTCGGATAACAACAAACCCAGTCAAACAGAAAGCATCACTATTGGTCCAGAACTGAATAATAGCTGTCATAAAAATTTTAACCCTATCACACATTTTTTTTTGTGGTTTTGAAATCAAATATTCAATCTTTGTTTCAAAATCTTCTTTCATTATATATGCGTTGTACTTTGTGCCCAGATGCCTCAAATGCTGCATAAGTTTAATTACCTTTTTAATTTCTCCATGTGTTCGGCAGCTGTTTCACTGATTGTCTTGGCTGGTCTGGGCTTTGCAAACTCTTCTCAAGCCTGTTTTAAATCATTCCAGGGACAAATAAGACTCGAGCAAACAATGTGTCTGCGTGTCACATCATCTGCACAGTGAATAGAAGCCCTGTATGAGACCATTTCCCAAAATGACTCCTCAGAAGGAAACAAACGCCTCACTGCTGCTCCAGGAAAAACTCAAGTCTTGAAGCTTGGACAAAATAACTAACAATACCCTTCTAACTCTGGTAAGCTTATTGCAGGAAACTATGCCTGCTCCTGTCTGTGACTAAAAGTGTGCAGCACATTGAAACTTTATACCAGGTAAGTCTCTACAGCCTCTGCTACAATGTCCTCCTCAAAATGGTCTGAATCTGGACAAAAGTCACATTTTTGTCATTTGCTTAGAAATAAAGACAGATACTGCTATAAAACAAACCACAAACAACATGCATGGCAATATCTACCAAACCTCCAGTTTCATGCTGATTAATAATACAGGCAGTTCCGGGGTTACGTGGTACTCGGCCTACGCCAATTTCGACTTTACGACGTCTGAGTGTCATCCGCGATGTTGTCTACAGTCGCCGCGTAGTGTAGAGTGTCTGTGTTTGTGCTACATAATTTTATTGGTATCCTCGCTTTTTTCACCCTCCTTTTTCACATCATGGCCCCAAAAAAGAAAGCAGGATCTTCTAGTGATGCTGG
>JAQQAE010015588.1:0-12003 GCA_029823295.1 Pseudamia nigra
GTGGTGAGAAAAAACTGTTATATAACCCAGGAAGCTTTTTAGCTTGGATGACTGCTTTGCACTCATGGCATTCCCTCGGAAGAAGCGGTAATCTTATTTTATTATGATAACATTATGGAGGAAATGAGCATACGGGGGTTTAAATGATAATGGTACGTTTTCACTATGAAGAGAAACTGAGCTGCCTTGATGGAGGTCTGCGCTCTTTGACTGCTTTATAGGTAGAATTACTAGCTTCAGAAACCAAGGATGGTCCTCATGAGAGCCAGTTTCATCATTATCAGCCAGTTTCTTGAAAATTTTCAGAGTGACTGACCTTCATTTCTTACAGTAATAATAAAATATATTTTCTCTTCACTTAACTGTTTCTTGCCACAATATGTATTTGTGCAGTACTTGTGGTGGTGCTTGCAGGGCCATTGACTCTGTACCCACCATTCCTCTGCACAAGAAAACTGATCTAAAATGTTTTCCTTAGAAACTACAAACTGTCATGACCTGCAAATGTATAAATCATAAAGAGTGAATTTGTCCATAAATTAATATTCTTCACCATTTAAGCTACTATTTTATATGATTACTGGTCTTACATTAGAGCAGGTAAATGGCCCATTTTGAAGAGAAAGAGGCCAAAGAAATTACGGCTTTTTTTTCTGCTTTGTAAGACTTATAAACACCATCCATTCATCCATCCATCCATCCATTTTCTACCCCTTAATCCTCGCAAGAGTCGGGGGGGGGGGGGTGCTGGAGCCTATCCCAGCTGACTTAGGGCGAAGGCAGGGTACACCCTGGACGAGTCGCCAGTTCATCGCAGGGCTGACACATAGGGACAGACAACCATTCACATTCACATTTATGCCTATGGACAATTTAGATACACCAATTAATTAATTAGCATTAAAGTGACTTGCAAACACTTTAATACTTAATATTTACATTTAGACAATGTTAACGGGCTCTCATTCATTCTCAAGAATATTACAAGCACAATAATCAGAACAAAACAATTACTCATTATCCAAAACATGCTTCGTGCTTGCTTGAAATGCCAATTTGTTTTGCGACCCAAATAGCGTCTCCCATGACACAAAGGTCCCAACCCAATGTTTTGGAATGGCTGTTCTATAGCACATTAAGGAGGCAATAAATTAAATCACCTGTGAAATGAAAAGCATTCTATGTGACTAAATGGTGAATCTGATGGGAGCATGCCAGTGTGTAAAGCTGTCGTGAAAGCTAAATGTGGTTACTTTGGACAATCTAAAGTTTAAAGCATGTTCTGGGTTGTTTTTTGCTAACTACGTAATGTATATGTTCTTCCAAAGTTTGAGTGTCTTCAGTATTCATGTACAGTGTAGGAAATAATATAAGTAAAGAAAAAAATACTGTGGTGCCTTGGTAACTCACCTGGTAGTGCACACCCACATGGCTCAGGTTTATCGTCAAATCCAGCCCACGGCCCTTTACTGCATGTCACTCCCCACACTCTGCTCCCACTTTCTCTGTATTTATCAAATAACACCTAAAAGCCCAAAAATAAATGTTTTTTAAAAATAAAAAATACTGAATAAAAAGGTGAGTCCAATTTTTGTTTACTGCATAATTCCATATGTGTTCTTTCACACTTTGGATGTCTTCAGTATTAATGGACAATGTGGAGAATGATAAAGAAAAGCCGCTGAAAGAGATGGTGTCCAATCTTTTGACTGGCGGTGAATACGACATTTAAGTAAGTTCAGAGGTGACCATTTTGGCCACTGTACAAAAATCATGGCCGAACATGCCGTTTTGTGATTTTCTGAACAGAAATCAGTGCCACATTCTTTCCATTCTTGTTTCCTGACAGCGCAGGATTCCAGTCTGCTGCTTTAGGCCCGGATCCAAAGGGATTGCTCTCCCTCCATGTCTCCACTGGATTTCTCCTGCCACCTCATCCTCTTTCCCACTCTTTTCAGCTCTCACTTGGCCTTCATCCTCCCTTTCTTTGAGAAGTGGAAGGAATGCATCAGGCCCTTTGCCCTTTTTAATGGGCGAAGAGCTGGGAAATTACTGCAGAGATCAGATCTCTACATGCTAAGTCAGTAAACCATGAGGATGGAAATCAAGAATAGATCCAAATGGTTTGATCCATCAGAATCTCAAGCATCTGAATGAAATATGTTTATGAACAGTGCCCTGTACTGTAGATCAAAAAATGCTAATCATTATTGTTGCTGTATATCATCATAATTATACACGCCTGATAAAAACCTTTAGACTGGGGGAAAAATTACAAGTATTGCATTTCACGCGAATGGGTCATGGCCTGATTGAAAGTAGACCTTCAAAATGAAAAAAGAAGAAACAGGAGCAAAAGACAAAGAATAGAGAATAGGCAATTTATTGCAAACTGCATTGAAACTCAAGCAGCTGATCCAAAGTTCAAAACCATCGCCTTGAAATATGCAATGATAAAATCAGGGACTAGAGCTGTGCTTTGTCCTGATGTGTTGTTATGTTACATCGAGGTTGATTAAAGCTTTTGTTTACTACATAATTCCATACATGTTCTTTCACTCTTTGGATGTCTGATGGTTTCCAACATTACTGGCATGACAAGGAGATCCCACTGGAGATGTTTTCTGTGGAGGAGGCTCCCTCGTGATCTGGGTGTCTTTTTTCCTTCAACGGAACAATGGAGCTTCAGGTTGAGCGTCAAACAGCAGCTGGCGAGGTGGAGATGTTGCAGCGGGCATCCCTCTTGATTGAGGGTCCTCATCTGGGCAATGACTCAGTCTTTCAACAGGACAATGCTGCAGTTTATAACACTGCCTGATGAAGGACTTCTTCCAGGAGAATAATGTCGATCTTTTGGACCATCCTACATTTCCTGTGATCAAAATCCCATTGGGAACATTTGGGGATGGATGGCAGGGGATGTTTACAAAAACAGATGTCAGTTCCAGATTGTGTATGCCCATCATGAATCCAATATCATCACATGGACAACGTTCCCACCAACCTCCTGGAAACACTCGCATCAAACATGTCTAACCGAATTTTTGAAGTCATCAGCAAGTAGAGGGAGCTACTCACTACTGAGTCCTTTGTTGACATTTTTAGCTCTGTCTTGTGAGGCTATGGTCTAAAACTTTTTATGAGCTGATGAACACCCTGTTTGAGTTTAAATACAGTTTTCCAAAATTGCCTACTCTCTATTTTTTGTCTCTTGCTCCTGTTTCTTCTTTTTGCATTTTGAAGCCCTACTTACAACCTGGTTATGATCCACCGGCATGAAATGAGAATACTGGTAATAATGATCAGGAGTGTAGTAATAGTGATACATTTTTCTTTTGTCTTTAAGGTCTAATTTACTCACATTTTCAACTAAATGCAGAAGTCTTTCAAATACCGTGACACTTATCCATGTCATCTCAGATGTTTATCCTGACAACATTTTTGGACATATCACTCACTTCTTCTGTCATTTTGGTGGAATTTACGTATTGCAATTGTGTACCTGTTCTAGTTTGAAATTCTGCACTTAAAGTGCCTTTTTAAAAATTCTGTTTCTACACTGACTGGACTCAGAGATAATGAAACAGTTGCACCAGTGGTGACAATCTGTGTAGGCCTATTGTTTTGAAAGTATAAAAATAATAAGATACTGCAAAGAAAAGCATGAAGAAGTCTGTTTCACAGAAATCTTTCTTGAAGAGTCATTTTTCAAGGAAAATGACTATTTTATTGCATCTCCAAAGCTTTGAGTTACTGAAATTCTTGGCAGTAAATTCCATGGACCATTATTAGTTCAAGACTTAGACAAGATTCCTTTGTCATTCATATCAATGGTGCCATAATCCATGAGAAATGGGGCTGTTCAGTTGTAATACATAAATCCAAGATCTCACTGGGCACACTCCTCTACTCTAAAAATAACCGTGACTAAAACCAGGCATCAGGTGTAAACAAAATACACAAAAACCATAGTTTTTAGTTTTATAATTTGATGAAAGAGACACACTGGTGATGGCAGGGCTGAAGAAATGGGCATTGCAGAGACAGACTATTGAATGTAGAGTACATTTATTTATATAGTCATGGTTTGACTTTGTTCAATCCTGGCATTTGTTGTGAGCATTGTTTTGATGATGTTAAGCCACTTTCTACTATGCTGCAGCCAATACTAACAAAACCTCCACTGAAACAGGCCCAACGTGGCTTTCAAACATGGGCAGTTCAGCTTGTTTTGTTCATCAGTATGACTAAAAAGGCAGAAGATGCAGCATGAATGTTCCCTAAGAGTACAGGGATTTTTAATCTGTGATGTTGTCCATTTTCATAAATAGTGCTATGAAAAAGTATTTGCCCCTTTTAATATTAGACAAAGATAACCGAGTAAATACAAACAGCACTTTTTAAATGATAATTTCATTAACAGAAAAAAAAACTATCAAACCTACCCAGTCCTTTGTGAAAACTGCCAGACCTGTTGAATCAGGAAATCACTTAAAAAGAACCTGACAAAATGAAGTAGTCTAAAAGATCTCAAAAAGTAACACATCATGCTGTGGTATAAAGAAATTCAACATATGAAAAACAGTCATTGACACCTATCAGCGCGTAAAGGGTTACAAAACTATTTCTAAGCCTTGAGACTCCAGCAAACCGCAGTGAGAGCCATTATCCACAAATGGACAAAATTTGGAACAGTGGTAAACCTTCTCAGGAGTGGATGACTGACCAAAATGACTCTTCGAACATACCAATGACTCATCCACGAGGTCACAAAAGAACCAGAACAACATCTGCAATCCTCACTTACCTCAGTTAACAGTGTTTCAACAATAAGAAAGAGACCTGGTAAGAATGGACTCATGGCAGAGTTCCAAGGTGAAAACCACTGCTGACCAAAAAGAACACAGACATTTTGACGATCAGCAAAATTTTTGGGAAAACATTCTGTGGACTGAAAAGATAAAAGTTGAACTTTTTGGAAGGTGTGCATTCAGTTACAACTGAAGTAAAACCAACACAGCATTTCATAAAAAGAATCATACCAACTGTCAAACACGATGATAGTATGATGGTCTGAAGCTGCATTGTTGTCAGAACCTAGAGGACTTGCTGTGATTGATGGAACCATGAATTCTGTTGTCTACCAGAAAATGAAGGTTTTGGAATAGCCTAGTCAAAATTGAGATGGTGTGGTATGATCTTAAACAGGCCCTTCACATGTGATTACAGTTCCTTTTGCCAAGGGAGGCACACCCAGTTATTAGGCTTGGGGAGCATGGGTGACTTGCACATAAGTGAAGGCACCATTATGCTAAAAAGTACATTCAGGTTTTGGAGCAGCATATGCTGCAATCAAGCAATGTCTTTTTCATGGATGTTTCTGCTTATTTCATCAAGTCAATGCCGAACCACATTCTGCATGTGTTCCAACTTCCTGGCTTTGTAGTAAAAGAGTGGGGGTACTAGACTGGTTTGTCTGCAGTCCACACCTGTCTCCCATTAAAAATGTGTGGTGCATTATGAAGCACAAAATACAACGGAGACCCCAGACCCCAGCAACAATGGTATAGAATTCCACCTACACAGATTCAACAATTAGTGTCCTCAGTTCCTAAACACTTATCCTATTGAGTGTTATTAAGAGGAAAGGTGATGTAACACAGTGGTAAACATGACCCTGTCCCAGCTCTTCTGGAACATGTTACACGCATGAAATTCAAAATTGTTATTTGTTTCTTTCTTCTCTTTTATTTAAATGTATTTTTAAAGCATTAAACCAAATAGATTAAAACAATACTAAGTAAATATTTGATAAAAAAACAAAAAGTTTATCAGTCTGGACATTACCGTATATCTTGTCTTTGCATTGTATTCATTTAAATACAGGTTGAAAAGGGTTTGCAAAGTTCTGCATTCTGTCTTTATTTACATTGTACACAGTGTCCCAAGGAATTGAGGTTTGTATTTTCACCAGGATCCAGAGACGATGAATGACTCATGTCTTATCGATGCTCATTTGAAAAGTATGCTCATGCCCATGAAAATGATGGTATCATGACGAATTGATTGTGCCATGGCTGATACATAAAACAGTCTCTGAACAAATTAATCTCAATTTGCCGTATTGAGCTTCAAAGACAATCTAACACTGACCATTGGACATGTTGAAAATGCATAATTTACCAAAAGTCTAAATTTCCTAAGATCTCCATAGGGGAAAAAAATTACACTGTCGTTATCAGCCAGAGTATTGTGACCAACCAATTAATTTATATTCATACTTTAAACCTGAGTCACACCAGCTCCTAAATAAGAAGAACTGACATTTCAGCCTAGCACCATGATGCTCCTTAATTCCACTGACTGCAAATCTGGGTGCTATAATGGTTACATAATGCATATTCTACATATTCTACATGTCAGCCGCACATTGCTGATGAAATCCCTCAATTTATGGACCAGACCTGTCTACTTTTCAAAACCAGGCTCCCATTGTGGAATGTCTGCCGGGCCATGTTTTGTTCTAATTATAACCCAACTTCCCTTTCTTGTTCCTTTTTTAAAGAGTTTGTTGCTTCACAATATTAAACATTTATCAGAAATGTAGAAATAATAGACTAATAGACTACAACAAGAATCTATTCTAAGACATTTTCACTGTGACTCATCTTGCATTTCTAACCTTCATCTCCGTTCTTTTAGATTTACCTCATGGATGATAATTGTGTTTTGTTTGCGTACTGATAAACTCTCTTAGTTCTCGTTTGTGCCTGCTTTTCCACATCCACATCAATCTCCTGATTCATTTACCTCACATACCTTTCTGCATAATCAAAGTGACCTCATTGTCCACTGCTATAAAGTAGCTTTTAAGAAACCCCAAACCTTTGGGAATCCATCGCACAGGGGCTAACATCCTTGGAAAAACATCTGGGGGAAACTTACCAATAAACCAGTGATTTACACTAATTAGATAATCCCAGTAGGACAAATTCTGGGTCAAACGCCTGCCTGCCCTCCTACGCTGCCTGTCAGGCTCAGGTGAGTGAGATATTCTGTTGGCAAGTAATGGGTTAGTGTCTGTCTCCCCCCTTGTCTCATCCCTTCACCCCCCTTCATCTCAGAGGGCTATATATTGGAGGTCGCGACTCGGCTGCATCTTAAGTATCACTCGCACCCGCAGACTCACAAATACGCAAGTGTCTAATTCACTTTGAGCGACGGTGTAGACGAACAGCAGAACCTGGAGATGAAGTCCCTTCTGAAGCTGCTTGTGGTTCTGTTTTGCCTCCAAACGGGAGATGGTCGCTGGCTGAGGACGTCCGTTGGTAAGTGCCAGTTTCAGTCAGGGCCATGACCTATGACCCTTTGTTTCAAGTCAGTTTATCAGAATTGGATTTAGTTATTGTATTATCTGTGCCAAATACTGAGCTCTTTAATTCAAACCACAGCACACATGAATATAGAAGTTGCAGGTGATGTTTTGAGATATTAAGCTAAGAACTGATGCACTTTTTGGTACATTATTTTTCCCCTGCTAACATGCAGGGAATAAATGCATAATTCCTGCTTTTTCTCTTTTAGTTTATTTCTTTTACCTTCATTAACACAAACCGATATACCTCAGATACATAACTGTCACTATATCACTTGCAACATATGATAGAATCCTATCATGCATTACTGTATGATTCCAAAATGTGTCTGTTTGACAAAGTTAGAATTTTCAGATTTTAGGATTTACTGTGCACCATCAAGAAACTACAGAACTTAAATACTCGCATGGTGGCTTCATCTTTCAGCCTCCAAGCTGCCTTTTGCACTTGAGCGTGAAAATATGTGATGTCATATATGAGGTCAGAGACAAGTCTGGAATAATGTGAATGCGTACATCAAATTAAAGTCTTTTTGTGATGTTTTCTCAATAATTTGGTCCATTGAATGTGCTGATAACCCGTTCTGTCTTTCCCAGGTCAGAAAAGGGAGACAGCGTCACTGAATATGCCTCTAAAGACACAGGGAGAGCCACTTCAGGAGGAAAACAAAAGTGAAGGATCTGGAGTTGGCCCCATTTTGTCAACACTCCTCAGGTCCCGGCGCTCCACTCAGGGCACCCAATGTGACCTGCGCTCCATCCTGCTGCAGGTTCGAGATCTAGGCCTCGGCTACGACTCAGATGAAACTGTCCTCTTCAAGTACTGCAGCGGGACATGTCCACATGCTCGCTCAAACCATGACCTCACCCTCACTAACCTGCTGCTGAGCGGTGTGCTTCCCCCGCCAGTGCCAGGGGAGCTATGGCACAACGCTCCGTGCTGCAGGCCCACCCACCATGAAGACATGGCCTTCCTCGATAACTCGCACCGTTGGCACAAGGTGGAAAAGCTGTCAGCTGCAGACTGCAGCTGTGTTGGCTGAACAAAATGTAAAGGAGAGGAGAGACCCCGTGTATTGTTGAATTGTGAGGCGGTTCTATAGGACAGTTTTGCAGGAGTATTCTCTTACAAAGTCTGTCACTGAAGAGATTTATTGCAAAATAACTGAGAAATCAATCAGCCTTTTCACAGTATTTATGTCAAATTCAGTGAGCACAAGATCAAGCTACTTTCCAAGTAACTTTGGGCAATGTTTTTACTTCAGCTGAAGTAGATTGAAAAAATAGACAGATTGAAAAAAATATGAAGGAAATGAGTTCTTCATATGTAAATACACAAGTATATTCCTACACACTGCTGATCTACATCTTGTTAAAGAGGGGTACCTTTGCTCTTTTGTCTACAAGAAACTACTTGACTTTTTTGTAAATAAGCTGACATGTATTTATTTCAAAGTCTTTGTGCAATTTTAGGGATAGTAAAAATATGAATAATGTGCTAGAAAGCAATACAGCTCGAGCTCCAATCTAACCGTGTAAAGGATCAGCCAAGACTGTATTTATGCAAGATAAATTATTTATTTATTTGATACCATTCTTTTGCCATGTTGAATAACTTATTTTGTAATGTTTTGTCTCTTTTTCACTCTTTGTACAGTTCCTAATAAAGCTACACCTGTACAAAACTACTTTACTTTATTGCAAATGTTATAATATGTGGGGCAACAAAAAACATGATTGTAGAATAACTTATAAAAAATATTTATTTGTTGTTTACAAAACCATACATTTACAAGAAGGCAACAATGAATCTACTGTAACTGTATCTGAACCAGAGGCCAGATCATCTAGTCTTAAATGTTTTAAGTTCAGAAAATTCATATCTTGATTGTGTCTACCGGTCTGTTCACTTTCATCTCTGCAGAAAACACATTTTCAAACAAACAGGCTGACAAGTTAGTTAAGTCTCTGTCACTGAAAAAAATAACAGCTTGTATGATTCTTGTTGGTCCAGATTAATACCCAGATTGACTGAGGGACGTGCCTACATTGTATTACTTTGAAAGCACTCACTCTTATGCCGTAATAAAGTTTGTATTACAGCTACCACAATGATGTATAAATTGAGTCCTTTTGTGAGAGGATATGTTCTGAAAACTGTTACCCTGGCCTATATTTTCATCATGTCGTCCACCACCTCCTCCGGCTCCGTGCTCCACACCTGGACGTGACCCTCCATGGCAGTTAAGAGGCAGGTCTCTGTGGGGTGGAAGGACAGTGACTGGACGACAGCTTTCCCCACTGGCAGCTTCAAGGACAAAGACCCCTGGAAGCGACAATGTGAGACACAATGTCTAAGATTATACTATGTCTGTTTACAGATGAAAAAACTGATGACTTACACCATGACATGTAGAGACAAAATCTGCGTTGCCTAATCAAAAACATTTTCTCTTTTTGTCATTATTTTGAGATGACACTAGGAAGAAGTTGAACTGGACCCTCACCTCTACCAGGTCCCAGCAGTAGACGTGACCATCCTCCGAGCAGCTCAGGACATGAGTGTCTTTACTGGACAGACAACAATCCAGCTTGTAGCCCTTCATCTTGTGTCCTGTGTATCTGAGCAAGACAAAAGCAAAAGTCAATAAAATTCTATGGGCAGCATTAAGATCAGAAAAATTAAAGATTAATAACTTTGTCAGTGTAAATAAATGTTTAGCAAAATGCTTTCTGTAAATGAAAAAGATCTTGGCATGGGTAGAACTTAAATTCTGGTCAAGCTCTTAATGTCAAGTGTTGTGAATGCTGGCTGATTAAAAGAAACATGACAAAACTCTGAATAATTGAGTACAAAAACAGACGGCCAGAACACTTTAAATCCACTCTACATCAACTGAGTCTGATCCCAGAAGTAATTTAAAACTAATAAGGGAAAATATTATGAGCTACAAATAATATTTTTAACATTTTGAGTTTTTTTGCCTTTATTAGACAGT
Source organism: Pseudamia nigra (assembly GCA_029823295.1). Classification (NCBI taxonomy): domain Eukaryota; kingdom Metazoa; phylum Chordata; class Actinopteri; order Kurtiformes; family Apogonidae; genus Pseudamia; species Pseudamia nigra. Next base: position 10,375 of record JAQQAE010015588.1, read on the forward strand.
TGTAGTGAGAGACAGGGAAGTGGGAGAAGAGCATGGGGAGCGACATGCAGCAAAGGGCCACGGGTTGGATTTGGACCCAGGCCGCTGCGATCAGACCTGACCCATGTGAGTGCACACTACCAGGTGCTCTACCAAGTGAGCTACCAAGGTGCCCTATTTTTCAACACTTAAGATGACATTTCCAATTCCAAATAAAATTTAATTAAAGTTATGTTACACAAAGGTAAGCAAGTCCTACTGCATAAAGGATTGCGCCACTCACTCTCCCAGCATTTCCCCAGTGCTCTTATCCAGCAGCCTGACTGTTGAATCCAGACTGGAGCTCAGTGTGCACTGTCCATCCTGACTGAAACACACACAGGTGATGGGACCTGAAACACACACAAGACACAGGTGTTGTCGCAATTCTGCAGGCACATATTTTTGAATGGGCAATCCAAAACACTGGAAACTGACAGTCTAAGCAGTCTAAGAATTGAGGGTGACATGGATACATTGTAAAAGAACCTAAAGAAATTTTTTAATCAAGGTGTGTAATACAGTATAAACAAATCCCCATGTCTAGATATTTACAATTTTCTGTACATCCACTGAAAATAAAATTCCATTGAACAGAAAATGTTTTGTTTTAGTCTATTTTAAACTTTAAAAGCAAATAATGATGTTCCTCTTTGTTGTGCTATCAGTGCCCCAGTCACTTTAATTTATCCTTACATTTGTAGTCTTTAGTCCATTTGTTTCTTTTTTCATTAATGTTACTGGATTAATGACTGTTGCTTATATGTTGTAAAAATATAATTTAATATGATGTATAAAATAATTCATTCATATGTATTTATTTACTTTGTCAAAAAAGCAGAAAACTCACTGTCAATTAAGTCCACGTGCATTTGTCCCATTCTCAGATCATAGCGCCTCACTCTGCCGTCCACTGATCTGCACAGATAACATTAAATGTGGTCAATACAATTTATACAAATACCTACATTTTGCTTTTGTGGCTAAGGGTATGTGTTACTTTCTGACCCTGTTAGGAGTTCATGTTGTTCCACCTTCAGGCTGCTGATGCCGTCCCGAGCCTCATCTAAAACCTGGATGGGCTCAAACCTTCGGGACCTGGTGTCCCAGCACCGCACTGTCCCATCAATGGATCCTGCATCACAGATACAGTGGATATAAAAAGTCTACACGGCCCTCTTCAAATGCCAGGTTTTTGTGATGTAAAAAATTGAAACCAAGATAAATAAAAGCACAACTTTTTCCACCTTTAATGTAGCCTATAACCTGTACAACACAATTGAAAAACAAACTGAAATCTTTCAGGGAGATGAATTAAAAATACATAACTGAGATAATGAGGTTGCACAAGTGTGCATATCTTCTTATAACTGGGGATGTGGCTGTGTTCAGATTTAACCAGTTATATTCAAACTCATGTTAAATTGGGAGTCAGCACACACCTGTCACCATTTAAAGAGCCTTTGATTAATTAATTAAAATTAATTAAAATTCAGCTGTTATATCAGCTTATCCTGACATTTTTGTAGCCACTTCTTCCAGCACAAGCCATGGTCTGCAGAGAGCTTCCAAAGCATCAAAGGGATCTCATTGTTCAAAGATATCAGTCAG
>JAQQAE010015589.1:0-12003 GCA_029823295.1 Pseudamia nigra
CTCTCTGACTTTGTCTCCAAAACATCTTACATGTGCTGTCCCTCTGATGTACTCATTCCTGATCCTATCCATCCTTGGCACTCCCAAGGAGAACCTCAAGTGGTGGGTAGAATAAGCACAAACAGTACTCAAGTACAAGCACATTCTAATTCTAATGACTCAAGTAGAGATTCTCCTAAAAAATATGGACTTGAGTAAGAGTAAAAATGTTTATCATAACAAACTAGTCAAGTTGTGAGTAACGAAGGATGTGGAACTAGTTATACAGTTTGTATTTTTGTTCAGTTTTATTGTTTTTTAAAAATATTTTTTGCCAATTTTCTTGGTTTTATTGGACAATTATATATATTCACTTGATCATTTTGATAATTGTTGCTGATTCTATTGTACATTTTGTTGATTTTTTGTTCAATTTTATTGGATATGTTGATAATTTTTATTCATTTACTTGATGTTTTTCTTAATTTTTGCACATTTTGTTGTGCAATTTGTTGATTTTTGGTCAGTTTTTTGGGTGATTTTGATCATAGTTTTTCCCCTCATTTTGTTGTGTATTTTTTCTTTTTTTACATTTGTCATATTGCATATTTTTAGAAGTTGATTCAGAAATTTTTGAAAGTTTTTGTAGGTTTGTTTTATCAGATATTTTGTTCATTTACTTTATTGTGTTGTTAATTTTTGCTCATTTTGTTGATTTTTTTCAGCTTCATTGACTACGTTGTACGTTTTTATTAATTTACTTCATCTTTTTAAATTTTTGCTTGATTTGTTGTGTATTTTGTTCATTTTTAATTGATTTTTTGATTTGTGTTTATTTTGTTTCTGTTTTGTTAATGTACTTGATTATTTTGTTAATTTTGTGCTTATTTGTTGGATCGCAGAGATTTTCTGTGTTCATTTTCCCCATAATCATTGAGCTTTGGCCTATTGTAACTGAGTAGAGGTACAGTTTTTTTTTTATCACAAATGTAAATGAGTAAATACACATTGAGCACTACCTATCTCTGCTCACCATATTATCATAATATAATTACCTCTACTATGGAGTGGTGGAGGTTATGTTTTTGCTGGCATTTGTCTGTTAGTTAGTTAGTTAGCTAACAAGATTACTTCAAAAATTATGAATGGATTTTGGTGAAATGGGGCAAGAAACAGATGAGTACATTTTGGTGGGGATCCGAATCACCATCTCAGCACACAGCATTTTTCTGGTGCTATGCTGAAGATGTTTCAACAGTGCTGTGATTGACAATCACTGCTCACTTGCCAACCAATCACAATCTAGATGGGGCGGGACACAGGCATGAAACAGTGTAAACTTCACTGCACCATGATGGAGGGGAAACTGACAGTTTTTGACCTAACACTGAAGGATTTCCATGATTTTATGAAGGAAGCAACCATCCAGAGCATCCAGTTTGAAACATTACTGTGTGAAAAGGACATTTTTATGTGTCACTGTGCAGCTATGGGCGCAGCTCCAACTCGTTCATGTGATTACTCTGTGACTATGTGAGTATTAATGTAAAGAGTGAACTTTGAGGTGCATCATGTGTTGGGATGTCATTCAATTCGAGGCTGTTCTCTCTGTACTGTACCCTAAACCTTCACACTCACTTCACTTACACAGACATTGATTCTGTGCATGCTTGAAATCATCAGATAAATCTCTACATAGGCTTCATTTTAATAAATCGACCACAGACTTTAATTGGAATTCCCATATTCTCGCCTGAAAAAAAATCTTAAACCATTATTTTTTTAAGCTAAATATAGTAGCCCTAAAAATGTCAAATGGGGGAACCGAGCTGCCTTGGGAGAGGTCTGCGCTTACCGAGTCTTTCCACATAATTCTTTGTTATATGTGAACATCCTGTCTCCTGGTTGTTTCTGACCATTTAAGGGTTACATAGGGTGGTTGCTCTGTTGTTTAAGAGAGGTTCCAAAGAATCCAATCATCAACACAAAGCTAATGCCCCAAAATAAACATGAACTGTACACAAACTTATAACCGTGATTAAATGAACAAAATCAAATGCCACATGAGGTAGTTGGCACGGTGGACTGAGCTGCAGCAGCAAACAACAATGACAGAAGTGAGATCATTATAGAGCAAGAGTAAGATATTCTGGTACTGAGATGAATATAAGGTATGGAGTCAGAAGTGCAAGATGCCCTCTCCTGTTGCAGGTTTGCTTTGTGATTAAGGCTGATGCCATCAAAATGTCTAGAAGGAGTTGACTTGAGTTTCTAGGTGTACAGGCCACATATCTGGAAGGCTTGCTCTGACCAGAACCTCTCTTTGTGTAATTGTGCAGTATGTGTGTATATATATATATATATGTATATATATATATACTGTATGTCCCTGGTATATGTCACTAGCTTTGTGTCCTTCTCATAGTTTGTTTTTCTCAGTCTGTCCCTGCTGTTTTCTGCGGGTCTCTCTGGCACCAGAGTTGTACTGTGTGTTCCTGATGTTCACTACTGGCCTCCAGCCTGTCCAGTATTTGTGTTGTTTGTTGTGTTTTTCTCTTCTTCCCCCCCTGTCCACTCATCCCAACAGGTTGAAGCACATGACTGCAGAGTCAGAGTCATATTCTGTTGGAGGTTGTTCTCTTTCATATAAGTAGCTTGCGTATTATGATCAGCAACATATAAATAAAACTGAAGATAAAAACTAAAGAACCACTAAACCATAGCCACTAGAGAACTATTATCTAAATTAGAGCAGGTGTGCTAATTGATTTATAGTAACACTATTAATTACACTATTAATTACATTCTAAGTATCCAAAACTGCAGTACTATCAGTGTCTACTGGGGGTTGGCTGCAAAAGTGAATCAATCCACATGGAGTCCCTGGTTAAAATAGTCAACTTTAGAACATAAATAAACACGTTCTCAGCCTGGTACAAACAATGGTTTGGGTCTCTAAAGTTTATTTCCACTTCTATTAAACTGTACAAGGTGTACATTTTATGTATGTTGTCCATTTAGATCAGGGGTTTTCAACTGGGGGTCCACGGCCCCCCTGGGGGTCCATCAAGGCATTGCAAGGAGTCTGTGGCTTTGTAAGTTTCAATTTTTAACCAGAACCACCATGAATTGGTTTGTAATAAGGAAAAAGCTAGTGACAGAGGTGGAAGTTGAACAAGATTCTGCTGCACTCTGTTCACACAATGCTTCAACTTCACAGGAAACAAAGAAATGTAGGAGGGGAACAAAAAAAAGAAAATACTGCAATGACTACATCAAATATGGGTTTACATTCACTACTGACCAAGAAGGTGAGGAGGTACCACTGTGTTTCATTTGCTCTATGCTTCTTTCAAATGAAGCCATGAAGCCTCAAAACTGTTGCGACATATGGAGACACATCACAGTTTTTTGAAAGCCAAGCTTGTTGTGTATATGCAAAATATGTTGCATAATTTCAAAGGACAGTAGATGCTCATGAGAAAAAGTGCAAAAGTGAGGGGAAAATGCACTCAAAGCATCATATCAGGTGGTGCTTAGCGTTGCACAAACCTCATACAATTGCAGAGCAACTTGTTTTGCCAGCAGCTATAGACATGTAAAACCATGATAGATGAAGAATGTGCAAACAAATTAGATAGCACAGTGGGATGGCAAATTGTGGCCAATGATGTGAAAGAGCAGCTGATAGACAAACTTAAATAGGTTCAAGAATTCTCAATTCAAATTGAAGAGTCCACTGATATCACCAACGATGCAGAACAACGGTTCTGTGAGAAAATTCTTTTTTGCAAACCACTTCCAGGGCAAACAACAGGTGCAAAGATAAGTACGTGATGACTTTTTCAAAGAGCACGACATTTCACGACAGAAGTGTGTGGCATTATGTAACGATGGAGCCAGAGCCATGAGTTGCAGCCAAACTGGATTGGTTGTACACGCAAGGAAAGCAGCACCAGGGATAATTTAGACACATTACATGATTCACTGTGAGTCCCTAGGCACCAAAGAGTTAAGTGTTGAACTCAACAATGTGTTTGATGCTGTTATAAAGACTGTAAGCCTCAAAAAATGAAAAGGCATTCAACACCAGCCTGTTTGCATCCCTTTGTGAAGGCTTAAGAAGTGAACTCATCATTCACCTTTACCACTCTAAGGTGAGATGGCTGCTTGTGGGGGTGTTTGAACTGCAAGATGCTATCCATGACTACCTACATGAGCAAAACCATAATGAACTTCCTTCTAACTTCAGTGACAGAAGTACTTCTGACTCTGATGAGTGGCACTGTGACAGCAAAAACATCCTTGTCCCATTCAGTGATGATGCGGCTGCAGGTTCAAGCCCAACTACTGCAGAAGAGGACCAGCTCATTGAGATGTTCACAGACTTTGTCAAGGGGCACATGTGTGATACACAAACCCTTGTGAAGTTCTGGATAAATTTTCAGGCTGAATTTCCAGGGCTTGCTGCAAAAGCAGTGAAGTGTTTTTTTTCTTTTTTTACCTTTTGCAACTACGTACATATCTCTGTGAGAGTGGATTGAAGAATAAGTACAGGGCAAGACTGGAGCCAGAGAACAATATGAGTATCCATATACAATATCCATATCCACCACTATGCTGCCAAGAGTAGACAGTCTGTACCCAGAAATCACATTAAAAGGTAAGAAAAATCCTAATCTCAACATCTGTCCTCATACTGAACAGGAGGGGTCCAAAGGTTGCTTCTTAGTCAGGAAGGGGGTCCCTGGATCAAAATGGGTTGACAACCCCTGATTTAAATGATCCAGAGCCTGATAATTAACAACATAGGTACTTTGATTGATAACAATGTCCAAACCACATATCTTCACCATTTTATTCATTCCCCATCTAAATCTATTGGTGACAGTATAATATCATCCAAAGTCTCCTTGTTTGAGTTTCTAAATGTCTCTTCAGAAGCCTATGGGTGATGTCACAGAGGGTTTGTCTAAACTTTATACAGTCTATGTTTAAAATCAACGTGACAAGAAAACTACTGAGTACTTTCAAAGATATAGTGAGTAAAATGAAAGCAAACCTAATTGTAACAGGATATTAACAATTATTTGTATAGAATTATTATATAAAGTATTATGTACAAAGGCGGGTGTGCAAAATGCTTTTACTCAGTTGCAAAATGAGCAAAAATGATCAAAATAATCTAGTAAGCGAACAAAATGAATAAAATAAGCAACAGAAGCTAAACAAAAAAGGAACAAAATAAAGCAATTCAGAAACAGTGGTTAAAAACAATTATAATGCAAATTTTAAAAAAAGAAGAAAGTAACCAATAAAAGAAAAAGCAACAAAATGAACAAGAATCAACAAAATACCTCTTTGAATGCAGTATATTCTGCTGTGATAAATTCTACATTTTAAATTTACTCAGTAGTAGTTACTTATGTTACGTCTACTTTTACTTGAGTCATAACAATTGTGAAGTAATTATTTTTACTTGAGTGCTGTTTGGGTTTACTGCACACACTACAATCTCCTGAAAATACGTAGTTTGTTACTTTCGAATGAGACATTAAAATCTAAATGGGGAGCAGGTCTCCCCATTGAATTGGAATCTGCCATGTTTTAATGGCGTAGAAAACCTTTGTCACATTGCTCTATATTCCATTTTATGGCAGGTGGCATTCACTGTCAAGATGCGTGATGATCCATGTTTGACTACGTGTTAATACCTCTTTAATGAAAAAGCACAGACCAGACAGAGCAAAAACTAGCTCTTTTTTTGTTTTACCATAGGGAGGATGAGATAAGGGTTGTTTGGTTTGTGTGTGAGATTTTGTGACATCTTACACATTGAACCTTTTACTAAAAGACAAATTTCTCATCTTTCTTTGCTGCTGGATAGATTTTAAAGAAATCCTCTGAATCAGACATCAAACATCGATTAGACCTCACCAGAAATTACTGATCTGACTTGAAAGCATCCGTTAATGATGGGGTTTTATCGATCAAACATAGTAAAATTCTCATTTTTGGGCCTAACATTTTGTAAATTATCAGCTAATGCATCATCTTATTTCTAATACCCCACTTTTAGAGGAGTGAGAGAGGAGAAGGATATTGCCTAAGGGGATGAAATATCACAACAAAGCTTATCTTCTTTGGTCCATGTTTTAATATGTGTGTGTGGGTGTACCTGAGTGTGTGGTATTGGTCTTGCACTCCACAAGGTTTTTGAGTTTGACCAAATCACACCACCTATGCCCTCAATTAAGTGCTTTGCAAGCGAACAATGAACACAGGGTCAAAGAATATGTTTTCCATTTAATTTGGACTTAATGGCCATTATGCTTATCACACAAACCTGTTTTAATGACTTTGCACTTGAGGACAAAGGAGAAAGTGATTTATTATTGGTGAACATCCAACTCCTCATTTGCAGTGCATAACGTTACCATGAAAATAACAGTTGTTGAAGATCATTTTCATCGGCTCAGAAGGTTATATTAACACCGTGTCCACATCCGGAACGACAACACCCCACGAGTGAGAGAGGACAGGCCTGTGACCACTCACTGTAGCCTAACACTGTCTCATATTTCAGCAAGGTTATGGGTAAGCTGGACTGTAGCCGTAATGTGCTGTCATATTAGCTCTCTGGATGTCACAATGTGCTGCCTCATAGGAAGATCATGGGCTGTATCTCCTCCAGCAGGGCTGACGCTGGATCATTGCTCAACCAAGCAAAAATAATGTGCATGAGTGAATGGTGATGATATTGTTAGGGAGGTGTCACTTTTGATCATACATGTTTTGGATATTCCCTTTAGCGTGCCAAATAGACGTCATTGAGTCACACTGTTTCTGGCCTTGATTGTGGTGGAAATAAAATAAATACATAGAATAAAATGATGAATTGCTCCTTCTGGTCAATGAGAAAATCAGTTCCAAAATGCCAAATGTTCACATGGGATTAGGGTAATTAACAAATCAGCTCGATATCCAGTGCCATCTCAAATATTGCAAGCACTGCTCAATCAAACATGTTCAATGACGTTAAATGTATAAGGCAGCAGTGCAAATTTTAATTCTTACAGATGAGATGGAGTAAAAAATACTGCTGTGCTTTGTATATTGTCTCCAGCCACTGCAGTCCAGGCAAAACCAAGAAATGATGATATGAAAATCAGAATGATATATTCAGATTTTAAAAACAGTTATCATTCACCCATGGTGCAAATGGAAATGTGCTACTGGCAGACCAAGAGCTACCTCCCCTGCAGAGGAGAAGTTTTTAGGAATTTTAGATCTGCATGAGAGCCAGTTTCACCATGGCATTTGATGTTTTTGGTGACTGCTCTTTGGGACATATTCAGTGCTCTTGATAATTTTTTGGATTGATTGACCTCCATTTCTCAAAGTCATGACGGACTGCCTTTTCTCTTCACTTAACTCAGTGCTTCTTGCCATATCAGTTTGTACAGTAGTTGTACAGGTAGTAGTAGTACTAAAGTGGCTATTGACTCTGAATCTGCCATTCTTCTGCATAAGACAACTCATCGTCTACAGCAGTGGTTCTCAACTGGTGTGACTTTGAGCCACAAACTGTTACTAAACAGGAAGAGGAGAACTGATCTGGGCAAGAAAGGCTGTGATTTCAGCTCGTAGGTCATAAAACCGGGACAGTACCTTTGCCCTCAAAAGCCAGTCCTCTGCAATAGTGTGGAGCTTTTTAACTTCACAGTATGATGTGCCATCTGGTAACATGCACACAGTGCCTGTTCTTGCTTCGAGCACAAGTAGTAAGAGCCTTTTGTGATGTCCTCAGGTCCTGAAGTTGTCTTCAGTTTTGGTGACTTCATGCTTTCATGTGTGGACTTCATCCCTCGCTACACAAAACAAACGGAGGTTTTTGTCCTTTGTCCTCAATATAAGAAAATCCATCTCATGTACTCAATTATCATATGTAAACAAACTTCTTCTATGGTGTGAAATGGCAGATGTCCACTTCGCATTACAGGAAATTATCACCACTTATTGTTAAGGAGTGTGAATAGATGACACACTGTTCATTTTTTCTTAATATCGTGACCCACTGAAAATGGGTTTGCAACCCATTTTGTTTTGTTCGCGACCCACCAGTTGAGAATCACTAGTCGAAAGCACATTAACAAGGCAAGAAATGGCACAAATTAACTCTGAACCAGACATACTGTGAACTGAAAACCATCCCAGGTGACTCTGATAAGAGAATTCCATGAGTGTGCAAAGCAGTCAAAGCTATACATGTGTACTTTTGACAGTCACAATTATAAAGCATATTTTGGGTTTTGTTTACTGCATGGTTCCATACATGTTCTTTCATAGTTTGAAAAGAAAAGTGTCCAAAGTTCTGACTGTATTGTAAAGTCATCAAAAAAGGGATACATTTTCTTGGATTCATTGTGTGTTAAGCCTATCTATTACTGTACCCTTTGAAGTGTGTTGTCACAGCTCAAAGTCCAGGTCAAGTTGAACTTTGTTATGACTTTAACCTTGGTAAAACATCAGGGAGTTAGAGTCAAGGGTACCAAATAAATCATAGTCCATTCTGTGTTAATCCAGCTGCCATCATCTGTGACACATTAGAGTTTAACTAAATTGCTGAACAGCTGACAGGCTCACAACAAAAGGAGCAGCAGTTATGATTCTAGGACTGGTACAGAGCCATGTGACAAGGAAAAAACTGTGCTAAACACATGAACAAGAAGATTTGAAGTTGGAACAGTCTGTGCTGTGTTTTTTCTGTCTTACACACAATCACATGTTCAACAGCAGAACTTGTCAAAGTTAGTATGTGACAAAACCAGCATATCAACATTCCCTTTCAGCCATAGGGAGAACGAAAGATCAGAGTTAGGACACGTGTGTATTTTCAGAGTGAGTCACTCTTGCTTTTGTGTTTTGTGATGCGTTACCTCACAGTGATTACACTTGTGACAAATGCAGAAACTTCACCAGAACCATGTTTATCTCATATGGAATTGTTATTCCAGCATAATTACAGCATTGTTACACCTTTTATTAGTTTAGGCACTTTGTTAGCGCTAAACCTAGGCTTTTTTTCATACAGAGTCTGCAAACATGAAGTTTAAAAATCACTCACACTGTATTTGCTTTCATTTAAACCAAATGACAGTGTTTTTTTTTTTTTTTACCAACATGACCATGATACTTTTGTTCACTAAGCAAATAAACAACATTAGCAACAACAAAAGGTCAATCAAGGTCTATCACAGATATGCAAAAAGCAACAGCTGCCTCAATGATATGTTGATATACCTGATATGTGTGATTTCACAGTTAAGGCACAATGTGAACCTTGTTGTGGCTACTCTGATGGTACAGTATGACTCATCATCAATTACATTACTATGGAAATGATGTTAAGACCCTAAAAGATAAGGCTCCAGGTAATGAATTCTGTGAGTCATATATTTAAAAAATATATATTTTGTGTCTTATTCTAACAACAAACCTTGACTATATATGATATAAAAGAACTCTAACAAATTCTAGAAACATTTCAACCATATAAGCCTCAGTGTTGCTAACATGTTGTAAGAAAGGGTTAGATTGTACAGTGTGTTGAATGCAGTGGTAGGTTAACATGACATGTCACAATCACCAGGAAAGCAAACAGAAGCCAGGTGGTAGGATGATGTGGCATTACTCTCCACTGATTTAATTGCACTATGTGTGTGTAACAGGCCGGGCTGACCATCGGACATCGCTTCCATCTCTTGGGTCTGGCTGATTTAACAGGCCGCTTGTTACACAAGAGTCTGGCATGGCTGCAGTTCTGCTGCTGTGCCCTCGTGGGCCACATCCTGTTACTGCTCTGCTCCCACTTGCTTGTTGACACATAGGTCACTGCGGGGCATTGGCTTTGCTTCCAAACATACAGACATAGAAAGTCATGACAGACACACAAATATAAGACATGTGTGTCTGTATAATGGTGATGGCTATCCTGCTTGTGGGATATGTTGTGTTTGGCCATGACTTTTCGTCCTGGAAGCCCATAATTAGACAGAACCGGATGCTGACATGGAAGGATGAGGTTAAAGAGTGGGAGTGAATGACCTGTTTTCTCTGCGGTTTTCTCAGGCTCGATGAGAAGAATTGAGGCTTAATTATAGGAGTGACACCCCAGCTGGACCTTGATGACACATTTCCTGTGATTAGAGGAAATGATGGACATCGATTGCAAGAGGAGAGCCATGTTTAATTGCATTAGAATAATTGTGTATTGATGGCTGAGGTGAGCCCTGTCCCCCGCAGATGAGCCTACATTGTGTCAGGTGTGTTTCTGCTGCAGTGCATTGAGGATTTAACCCTATCCTGACATGATGCTTTTCAGAGGTGTTTGTTTTCTGCATAGTGGCAGCAAAATGTTTGACCCAATAGACAACTTTGCACAGTCGGTCTGCCTGCAATAAAATAAACAGAAATAACTCAGTACCTGTTATATGATTTTCAAACTGTGTACTTATCAAATAATATATTAAATATTTCCAACAATGTTCATATTCAGAGAAATGAATAAGTAAATGTTAAAGTGCTGTTTCAATAAGTCACATATCAACTGTCAAAGTTAATTGTGGGCATTTAAAGGTCCAGCTGATGATGCTGGTAAACTAGCCAGTAGCCCATGGTTTAATGACACATGCTTATACGGAGGCGCACAACCTCAGTCACTCAATTGCTGAGTTGAAAACAGTTGTAACGGTAGCTACCATGGAGCTAGCAACTGTATCTTATCTAATCACAAGATGACTGAGAAAAGACAGCCTGCATTTCAGATTTCTTCAACATACAATATGGTACAGGTAAAAAAGAACAGACATTCTAGCTTGACAACTGTGAGGATATAAGCCAAGTTGACTGGCATGTTGCCTGTTTAATCATATATTTCGATTTGCTCAAATGATTGGCTACTTGCTACAGTAGGTTGCCAACATCACCTTTAATTAGACTCAAGTGTGATAAGGTGAAATAATCCAAATATCTGCAAAGCTGATGAAAACAGCAACTCATAATGTCAGTTCATAGCATCATCACACTACTTATAACTGCACATTGTCAATAACAATGAAATCCTTTAGTGTTTGTATATTTTGTACTTTTTAAAATAAGTTCCTCTGTGTTTTCAATTCTTCACAATATATTAGATTTTCCCATATTTGCCAGTTTAGCTTGCTTTTTATTAAAACCAACCTATTTTCAAGTGACCGATGTGCCACTTTAGGCAAGTGTCAGTGGGTATCAGGGCTAGCTCTGCAGTTCCCCTTTCAGCATTAGCCCATTGATCCTCTTCTGTTCTCTTGAGAAATATAAATAAAGCTTTATGCTAACTCATACACTATGTAGGTGTTCCGCTGACTCTGCTTTTCTTCACAATATTTATCATCCTACACTTAATCACATTTGTACTGAACAACTGAATCACTTCTCCTGCCTTATACTTAATAAAATGAAAAACTATAGGACAATGAGATAAAAAACAATAAAAAATGTAAAATCTCATGGGATGTGTTTTTGTAGAGCACCAGGAAATAACATTAAAGAATTCATCAGGAACAATGGAATGAGCACTTTCTGGGGAGCTTTCAGACAAAGCCGTAGTTTCTAAAGTTTATTTTTATACATGATTGGTGCTGTCACCAACAGCTTCACGGTTTCCTGTTTCACTCTCTGCCTCCTACGGTGTTTGGGTTCTCATCTCACACTAGATATGTTTTGACTTATTCCAGACAGCCTTGATCATCAGCCAGGGACAGCGGCTACACAGCAAGCGAGGCAAGTTACCCTGCTCCCAGGTCACTGTGGTCTGGAAGCCGCCATGGGATCACTGGGTAAACAAGTGGTTTTAGTCATGGGGCGGCTCAGGGCAGCCAGTACGAGGGTGTGTGTATTTATGTGTGTCCGTGTGCCAAGATGTCTTAAAAGTCAGCATAGGCCTGTAGTGTACTGTCTCCTGGCACTGTTAGAAATGTGGCC
>JAQQAE010015590.1:0-12002 GCA_029823295.1 Pseudamia nigra
GGGTATTTTGTCCTTAGGATGGACCAACTTCTGCCTTAATGTGTTGCCCGGTTTGAAATGTACAGGAATGTGGTGTTGCCTTTCTGAAATATTAAAACCTACCTTTGCACTGAACCACTTTGCATTTACCTGTCATGCTGCCATGCTTAATCTGTCCAAAGAGCTGTCTTAAATCTAGTTAAAAAATAATAATTTCTTGAATGCTTTAAAGCGTCTGTACCTGATACACCATAAGTGGTGGCACATTTCTTAATTTATGCATATACATATAGACATTAAGCATCTGCATCATTTAATAGTAAAATGCCTGTTTAATTGCAGAATATATTGACAGTACAGTACAGCAATAAAAACACTGCCATATTATTCCTATTTTACACTTTGACTTTGATCAGTTCAGCTTATGAAATAAAACAGTAATATGTTACTTGTACATTAATGATGATGAGAAACACAACATACAAACAGGCTCACAGAGCATTTCACCCATTACTTTCCACTCTCAGGTGACTATGTTAATTTAAAAATGCACAATATAATAATAATCATAAGAGCAAGATCCCTACAGCAGTAACTTGTGGTCACTGGATCTAAAGGGACAATCTGGGCTGAAACAACGGGTCACACAGGGAACAGAGATGCACAGCCACAAAGCCCATTGAACAGACAAAAACAGAAAACAAAAAAACAAAACAAAAACAATTAAAAACCAAAAATATTGATTACTTTGCACGTATGCAATACATACATGACATGAAATGACTTGCTTGTTGTCCATTGTCACTCATTACTCTGTCAACTAGCCTTCATTCACCACATGTTATAAACTCTTTGTTCTGTGTGCCTCAGGTCATGTATTACATGAGTGCTGTTCCATTTCAAGGCTCAAGTTTGTAAATAAGGACACCAAAGTTGCTTCCTCACAGATCTCGTCTCCCTCAGCTACCGTTGGATTCTGGGTGCCGACCTGTCATTGGTCACTGTCTTGCGGAGCCTCACGCCTCGCCGTATAGACACCAGCATATCCACATCCTCCTGGGTTGAAGAGGACAGTTCCTGGTTCACACTTTGAATTGGATCCCCCGGTAGAGAGCTGGGGAAAGGGAACTGACCCTCACCGAGAGCGTGGGCACTGGCTGCCAGCTCCCCTATCTTCTCCACCAGGCTGTGGCGGTTGGCAGCGAGCAGAGGGTCCTCCTCAGCACTGTGGGCCACCATGCTGGGGGCTTGTTGGGAGTAAACAGTTCTATCAGCCCCTCCACCTCCTCCGCAGCCCCAAGTTGTGTCGGGGAGGCTCATCCTCTTTGGAGAAGCCCTCATGTAGTCACAAGCAGATGGATCATCACCGTACAGAAACTCTTCACTATCTCCACGATGCTGGGATGGGCTAGTATACCCTGGTGAGTCTGGCACTGTGGGAGTCTTAACCGGCACAATGGGGGGCCTGATGGGAATAGGTCCTGATGTAGATGGTGTCCGTCTCACCCCAGTTTTTGAGGATGGTGTCCTGCGAATGGTAGCCGTCCCTGAGGCAATGGCTCCTGAACTGCTTCCCACTGCGCCGTTTGGAGTTCCCTGCAGGGCTTTACCAGCAGGCAGACCTGCTGTGCTGGCGGGCCTCTTGGTTTGGATCATGCGGCGGTAGCTCTGAGCAATATTGCTGTGGCGTGGGATGGTGGAGGACTTGTCAAAGTCTGCCTGTCCTTCACTGTCAGCATCTCCATTGAGTGAGTAGCACTCATAATCAGAACCTAAAAGTGACAGGACATGAGTATCTACTTTTCCACTGGCTGATAAAGAAAAGTGACAACAGAATGCTTTTGAAGTGCTATTTGTGCAGCTCTTGAGCTTAATTACATAATCATATTGACATGGCAGTGCTACACTAAGGACTACACTTTCCACATCACACAAGTAGATCAAAATTACATGGAAACAATGTCGTGCCCACATTAGAATTCATATTACAAATTCAACAAAGAAATCCATAGCTTGTGTTGTTTCTGTGGATTATGTGTGCTGTATCTTAAGGGAGTGTACGACACCAGTGCTACCTTGAGAGGGGATGGTGTCCTCAGAGCAGGAGGGGGTGTTGGTCTGGGTGCTGTAGCCACTGGAGTACTGCAGAGAATCTCTGCTGCTTTTCTGCTGCTCCATACTCAAGCCTCTGGTGAGAACCATAGCCAGAGTACTGGCTGCTGGAGAAAGTGGCTCACCATGCTGAAACACACACATAGATACACCCAGGCAGGAAAAACAAAAAGATTACAGAGTGCACGGCTGTAAGGGGTAATCCTTTTTTTTTCATTTTTCCACAGCTAAAAATGACAGCATCCACAAAGCAGTCAATTTAGCATTTAGGTATCATCATGTCTTTTTAAGATACGAATAATGAGAATAAGAGAGCCTGCTGTGTGTCTTTCAGCACTACAGTGGCTTGGAGAGAGAAAAGCTGTTCATTTTAGTGACAGAAATCGATCTTTTTCCAAAATGGAAAAAAAAAACCCTCCTTGCGTGTGGATTTTTTTTAAATACCTTAGTGATATTTGAGTTAAAGTGAGTGAAGTTTGTTACTGTGACACCATACTTAATGGCGATGGAAAGAATCATATCTACTGTATGCTAGTATCTTTGAAGTAGATTTGTAGTTAATCACCCTCATGCACAAATCAATAATATTAATCAGTAATATAATCCTATTTTGTGTGTGATCAGTGAGGAAGAAGATACAGAAATACATGGTCAGTATTTTCAACAACATCCAAAATTCCACAAATCACTTTTCAAGGAAACTTGTCTTATTAGTAGTCATAATAGTAGAAGTAGTAGTAGTGGTCATAGTAGTAGTAGGATGTTTCCTCTGGCTCCCCTGTCACTTTCATCTATTACAACAACTTAAGTTACTGTACATTCTTATTCTCACAGGACTTCTCACCTTGTTTGCTCCTGTTCCGATTCTTCCTCTGTGTGGATCATCTGACTGCATCCCAGAATACCCTTGTGGACTGGGCGGAGCTTCAAGTTCTCTCATCTTGTCCATAGACTCCCTCCTACGCTGCAGAGTACTGGCCAACGATGGCTCACAGGAATTCAATTTGGCCCAGTCCTGTGGCAGCAGAAGAAACAATCAGACACTTTTCTGCTGTGTATTTCCAGTCTGTGCCATCAGTCAGTGAAGCAGCCCTCCATTAACACGTGGAAGCTGTTGATTTGGCTCATGAGGAGGTTAAATGCTGACGATGCTGTATAAATGGACTACAGTAAGCTATGTCAGTGTTGTTAAATGAAATAGCTGTCTCAGTTTAGCACATCTTTATGAAGAAAGAGTGGAAAACTGAGCATGATGGGCAACAGCAACATGGTGAGTGTGAGGTTAATCTACCTGCTGATTAATGTGCATGGAGGCAGTAAAACACAGGAAGCAAAGAAGCAACAAAAAAGTAGAACTGCAAATAAAAACAAACCTTCCAGCTAGGATTCTTTGATGTAGGTGAAGGGGTGTTGGATCCAGGGGAGTGGTTAAATGTGGGGGACGCAGGAAGTATGACAGAGAGAGGCCTGATGGTGCCAGTGTGAGAGAAAGCAGGGCGGAAGGTACCGAAGGATGAGCATGAGCCAAACTGCGGAATGGACAGACAAGTCTGAGTCAGAGTGCTCAACATCCATGAATAGTCCACGTCAGACTGCAGCTGTCAAGAAGAGCCCACAGGCCTTTTTAAATTTCGATAACAATGAGTCAAATCCACTGTAAATTGTGTGCATGTCTGTGAGTGTTTGTGTGTGTGTCCAGCTCAGCAAGTTGACTGTTGAAATGCATGCAGTACTAACCGCTGTGGGAGAGTTGCACTCGCTGACAGACTGGCAGGTTTCTGAAGCCTCAGAGGAGGCTGAGCTTGTTGATTTCTGGGAAAGGGAAGATGGAATAAGAAACAGTGCAGGGGAGAGAAAATGGAGAGATGTAGGTGTGAGAGATGAGAAGCACATAGGAGGAAGGTGAGACTTGGAGTGTTGATGAGCTTTAAGAAGAAGTAGGTATTTTCCCCTCCGAGGGGATCTATAGACCATAGCTTGGATCAAAAATAAAGTAGCCTGTAAGATCATTTATTCAGAAAAGAACATTGCATCAGCTGGTGTGCTGCTGAGTGTGTTCTGTACTTGCTGCAAAGTGTTCAGACCGTGAGAGTCTGAATAACTTTATCAGTCCGGTGGGATAAAAATTCAACATTCGCAACTGATAAAGGTCTATTGCAGCAGTGGATACAAAACCAAAGAGCTCTGTCTGAATTTAGCTGTAGAGTTCCTACACAGGCTATGAATTTAAGCCTGAAATGCAAGCGTGAATAAAATGTTATCCCAAACCAGATTGTAGGTGTCATACAGAAAAGGACTGACGTCAAAAAATATTGTAAATCTACAGTGATAAGAGATTTGTGTTGTAGCTGTGTCCCGCTGCCGTGCAGTTTTACTGCCTGAGGAATCTCTGTGGATACACTGACAAGTCTGCTGCGTCTCTTCTATTGCTGTGATAAGAATCATTCTTTGCTTCATGATCAAACATTACAACTGAGTTTCATGTGTGAGACTGCTACCTGGCTGGTTATGTCAGAGGGCATGGGTGACGGAGGCTTTGAGTGGGTGTTTGCATCCTGGGAGACGAAGCCTGAGTCGTGGGAGGAAACACTGCTGAGCCGATGAGCTCCTGCAGAGGGCATCTGGAGAAGACTGTTGACAGGATACAGTACCACATCACGTCAGTGGAGCTCAAAATAATCATGTAAACCACGATTCTGACTGAGGTTGAAACACTTTTTTTCCCTTATTTGTCATGAAAGTTGTTTTGGGAGGAATTCTGTGTAGGGCATGGGGGTAAAAAAAAAGAAGAAATACTACATAAAAAATTGATCACAAAACTATGAACATGAAGTCGGACAGGTTGTGAAAATTGTAAATAATATCATTCATCTAGATATGATACATCAAAGAGCATTAATAAGTTAGCGCTTCTTTGATTTTCTCTCCCTCTAAACACTGACAGCTGTCTTTGTGTAATTTTTTTTTCTCTGCTTTTCTGCCAGGCCGTTTTTAAGTATTGCTTCTCTTTGTCGCCCACGTTTTAAAATTTGTAACTTGTGCAACGTTAAACTCCTGTCTCACCATAAAAATCTGACATTATCACTTTCCCTTCATCCTTGTCCTAAAGGATGAAAATGACTGAATACAGGAGTAAATAGATACAGAAATGCATGACATTCAAATATTATTTGTTCCAAAAGGTCACTTAAAACATTACAGCACCTGTAATTTAGAACCTGAATTTAAATCAGTCAAGCATGAACTATGTGGATAATTAGAAAACAGTGGAACTAGACAGCGCTGTTAATTAGGCATAACGGGAGGCTCTAAAAGGAATTTTGGCACTTTTAATTTCAGACACAATAACTTGAAATGAGTTTTAGTTTCTTATTTGTGATCTGTCTAAAACATTTATTTATTCCTTGAGCTACAATAATGTGTACAGTATGTACTGTTGTATGAAAAAGTTTATTGCACTTTGAAGTTCATCCAATAAACCTCATTTCACTGCCGAAATATTACTGCATCCATCAGTTATTTGATAGATCAAAATGAAACTGCTGATCCAAACACCTACTGATTTATAAATGAAAATAATAGAAATTGTCAGGGGTACTTGAACTTTTTCATACCACTGTACAGTAATTGAAGAAAGTCATCATTAGCTTTATGAATACATGGATTTTGCAGTTGACATTCACACAGAGGTTTTAGGTTATCATGTTTGACAGCTTTGGACCTAATCTTGTTCTAAGAAGCTTGAGCACAGAAAAGCTGCCAGAAGGAAGTGGCGAGAGACTGCCAGGATTCTACTGCATGTTCACTGACTCTGGTAACATAGCTCAGAGTGTATTAAGGAGTGGTTATCTGTGAATACTTGTATCTACAACAAGCTCTAAAGTGTAATTCTGCCCTCTACGTAACTTTGAAAAGTGCTGCAAAGGGAGTAAGTGCAGGTGTGGATGCGAGACAGGTTCACGGACATTAGGAAGACAGAATCAGACACCTACACACAACAATATGGGGTTTGAAATGGTTAGTTCTGGAGTTTTGTTCTAGTTTTACCACTTAAGAAAGGCTAGTCCAAAAAATCAATACCTGTTGAAGTGTGTAACCTACATTTTAAGTGTTTTTGCTGCTTTTTCTTGCCATCACACAGTCCTTTCCCACAGTGAATGGAAGCCCTGAAGTACCCCTAAATCTGCCAACATTACCCAACTGAAAGAGTGATTGTACAGCCTGCGCTGTTTTGTTGTGGTGTTTTAATATGTAATTTTGGATTCTAACCCTGAAAGAAACAGACAGATCTGGGCATTGGATTTATGGGATTACATCCCTGCACCTATGTGTGTTGCAGTCTGGGATATACAATATGTAACAGCATTAATTTGACCTGGTTGAAAGTAACTGAGGCTTGACAGAGTCTGGCTGAATAACAGGTGGGCTGTCCAACCCTGGACACAGACTGTTTTCCAACAGATATTGTGACAGAGGCATGTAAGATGTGCACATCATCGTAAAAGTGTTAAGAGTAAAAATATTGTAAGACAGGAAGTAATGACTAGAGCAGTTTTCACCTATAAAATAAAGGTTTTCATATAGGCCTACTTGTGGATTTTTATGTGTCTTATCATAAATATTTGTGTTATTCAGTATAATTAAGCCACACCATTCTTTTTACAGCCAAAAAAACATACTTTGCTTAGTAGCACTTTAAAGATTTGTTTCCTACTGTGTTTACTCAGTCTATGCAAAAATTTACACATTGCACAGACTGAACACGCATTTGAAACAATGCTGTGTACATATAATGTAGATGATGTTTGCAGGACCTACCTGCACATACTGCTTTTTCTGGAGCCAGTGCTGCTTGGGGAGGATGGAGGAGTCTGGTACGACCAGCTGTAGTCTGAGCCTTTCAGGTCTCGAATTACCTGCAATGGTACATGTCAGATCATTAAAATGGAGCAACAGTTCCTTTTAAATACAACAGAGACAGACATGGGCAAAGCTGATAACAGGCTATGTTTTAATTAACGTCTAGGTCTGAACCTCCAAATGAATTTTGTCGTGCAGCTGTGATAAAGATGTATGAACCAGAGTTGAAATTTGTTTATGTTGTCACAACAGACAGTAAAATTAGGAGAGATGATTTTACAAAGTATATTGTCCAAATAAATGTCAGTTTTTATCAGAGACACAAATAACAATGTCAGAACTTTTATGCTTTAGCTTGCAGTAAAGCGCCAGAAAAATTCACTGTTTTTGGAGGTAAAGAAATGCAGTTGATACCTGCTCACTGGCAGGTGGCAGCTTGTGTGGGTCTTCAGTCAGCGCAGTGAGATCATCAACAATGGGCTGGAGATGTGTTATCTCTCCCAACATGGCGATCTCTACATTCTACAGACAAAATAAAACATAGATAGAATTGAGTTTGCATCTGCCAATAGTGGTAAAATGAAACTACATTTACTCGTTTAATTAAGGACACTTTTGACATATAAGTGCATTCATTCATTTATTCATTCATTCAGCTTCTACACCTTAATCTTTGTGAGGGTTTGGGAGACCTTTCTTAGGCTGCCTTTGGACAAAGTGGGGGTACACCCTGAATGAGTTGCCGGTTCATTGCAGCTGACATGGAGAGACACACTCACATTCATACATTCCTACAATTTAGAGTGACCAATTAACATAGTGCATGTTTTTGTTCGTGGGAGGAAGCTAGAGTACCAGAACAGATATAGAGACAGAAAGGCCTCATTGGGATCAAACCCAGGACTTTCCTGCTGTGAGGTGCTGGTACTAACCACTACATCATTGTGCCACCCACATATAAATTTTACAATATAAAATAAAACAAGACATGTTTGTAAAAGTGGAAAGTAGCAAAGTTCGATACATCATTACTGCACTTGTATAGAATTTTCCAGGATCAGATTAACTTTTGCTTTCACTCCCTACATTTTAATTAAAGGAAGCATTTTCTACACTTTCAGCTTAAGTGGACTTGATCAATAACACATACGATACCAATTCCAGTGAAGTTAGGATGTTGTGTAAAATGTAGGTAAAACAGAATTCAGTGATTTGCAAATCTCATAAACCCATATTTTGTTCCCAATAGAACATAAATAACATATGTGAACACAATAAAGAAATAACAATAATGGACTGGATTTATATAGTGCTTTTCTGGACACTCAAAAACACTTTCCACTCAAAGACACTGGTGGTGATAAGCTACATCTGTAGCCACAGCTGCCCTGGGGCAGACTGATGGAAATGTGGCTGCCAGTCTGCGCCAATGGCCTCTCCGACCACCACCAAACATTCATCCAAGGCAAGGTGAGTGAAGTGGGTGGGTGAAGGACACAATGACAATGACTGGGATGGAGCAGGGTTTGAACCGCCAACCTTGTGATTATTGGACAACATACTCTACCTCCTGAGCACAAGTCAGCCATCTTCTTTGGGCCAAATCTCATTTAATCTGAGGCATTTATCTGATCACAGAACAGTTTTCCATTTTGCCTGAGATGATTTAAAATAAGTTGTGGTTGTAGAAAAGACAACCCATGGTGTACAGAACAGTGCTTATCATGTATGATAAATGCAGCAATGTAAAACACAAGACGGTGGGTTCAGATTTTTGACTGGTAGTGTGTAACTGAAATGTATACATGGTCTCAGCATATAGCTTATATTATGAAAACAAATGGTATACACCATAGCAGTGGCCAGAAAATTGGCTTTGTTTCTAAATTTGTGAGAAGTACAGTCAAATCATTAGTGCTGTTTCACTTAGAGTACTGCTCAGTTATTCAGCCTGCTGCAAATAAGACAAACCTGAGCAGACTTCAAAGACAAGGCTGCCTGCATAGTTTTTAAATGTTCATACGACAGCAGTTTCACAGAAATGCATGGCACACTGTCTTGGTTTTCTGAAATTGCTTATGTACAAACTTATTTTATGACCCCAGGATGACTAGCAGCCGCTGTGGTGGGAACTAATGAGAATCCAAATAAATACATAATAATAAACATAATAATATTTGATTCTATTGTAATTCTGCATAATGTGGACTTTTAATTTTGCTACTTTAAAATAGCTACCTTTTACTGATAAAACTACCGTAACATTTTCCATTCAGAATTTGTAATGTAGTGTTTCTTCATCCCCCTCTGTCTAAGACATGACAGAGGGTACAATTCTTTTATTTTATTTCCAGAAGAACAAAGGCTGGAAGTTTCTCACCACCACTGGCTGCAGCAGGTTAATGAATGTACAGTAGCGGCCTCTCTCTTCCAATAGAGCTCTGCGCACTGCTTGCTTCTCCGTCTCCTCCATCAGCAGGTACAAGTCGCTGACATCCTGCATGGCACTGTCCAGCTGGGGGCGCAGGTTACCCCGGCCTGAGCAAAGATCCAGATGCACAAATAGGGGTGGAAGAATGGAATGGCAGAGGAGGATTGAGGAAAATTGCAAAGTGGAGGAGGAGGAATGAAAAGAGATTGGAAATAGGAGAGGGTGGGATTGCAGAAAAGTATACACGGTCACAGGAAGAGGGAAAGAATACAAAATGAGAGATGATTAGAGGACTTACAATGATACATTGCTTAAAAACTAAAGAGTCGATGCACTGACAAAAAGATGGTTCATGACCACAGGAATGAACAGTGGCACATTTCAACAGATGATGAAGATGATACAAAGCAACTGGTAGTGACATGAAGATCCTGAAATGGATGCAATTCGACAAACACTACAGAAAGTGAAAGGTCATTCAAGACTGCATTTTATAATGACATTAAATGATATGATGACAACAGCAAAAAATGAAGCATGAAGAATGATGAATTAAATGAAGGGTTAGACTGCTGACTCTACACATTCACTGCCTTAGTCTTAGCATTTCTGGTTCATGTATAAACAGACTGTGATGATTTACAAAAGCTGAGGCAACACCAATTCTCAAGCGGAGAGGGACCATCTGGTTTGTTCTCAGAGCTCAGGTCAAAAGCTAACATCTGAGATAGTATGGGGGTGAACAAAACCTTTCTGGGTATCGTTCCTTCCTACTTGTCCTGTCTTAAGAAAACATTGAAATCACAATCTCCGATCTACGCATGTTCTGCAATTTGTTGTCCCCAAAGCATGAACTGAACTGGTCAAGAAAGAGTTTCAGTTTTCAGCACTTAATACTTGGAATAAATTACAGTCTGAACTTCAACTTCAAGCCCATGTTGCACTGAATGAGTTTAAAGCTCTGGTGAATGGATTGCAGTCTGCCTTATCTGTGTGCATGTAGTTTATGTGAGATAGGTTTAAAGTTGTGTTGGTTTTAATGAAACTGTGCTGCAATGGTACTGAGGTGGTTAAATAAATGGTAAACAAAATTTAAAAAACATGTATATGTAGATCACCTGCACATTTGTGAAGGCAAAATGCTGTACAGTCTACACATGTTTTGGAGCAACATATGCTGGCACGTAGACGACATCTTTTTCAGGCAAGGCAAGTCAGACCCCTACTGCACGTATTCCAACAGCATTGCACTGTAGTAGAGTAGTCTGGGTGTCACACTGGCCTGCCTAGAGTCCTGACTATTGAAAATGTTTGGTGCAATATGAAATGTAAATTATGACAAAGGAGGCTTGCAACCTGACCCATCTTTTTTGAAATGCATTACTAGCATCAGTTTGTGAAACAACAAGCAATTTTCAAAAAGTAATGAAATTTCTCAGTTTCAGTACTTGATATCTTTGTGCTATTTTCAATTACACATGGGGTTTCAATGTTTTATAAATCATCACATTCTGTTTCTATTTTCATTCTACACAGCAACAAGGTTGTACATTTAATAAACATAAATCAGAATCTGACTGCTTGCAAACTGATATGCCTTTAAAACAGAAGTTTTGGTGTTTGCTGGAACACTCAGCAGCCATTATTGAGCCAAATGTCAGCCTGTGATAAAGAAAAGCCATTACTACAAAGAATGAAAGATTGCCTTGCAGACAGGCTCTCACAAAGTGTCAGCAACTTTTTCTCTTGCTAGTGATTTATTCAATTGAAAAGGCTGCACTTCAACAACTAAATTATATAGAACTGTCAACAATTGCTAGAATATTTGTGCATATTATATTTGTTGCTGATGAGGTATAAACAATGAATGGATTACTGAAGTTTAACCAAAAACACCAAGATAACAAAGGCTTTTCTTTGACTGACAGTGGGAAGATTATGATAATGATGCCTTGGAAAGCTCCAATGTGAATTTGTCAGTAAGGGCAAAGCACAGCAGACATACCTATGAGCTCTACAGCCAGGGTAAAAAGCCAAAAAGAAATAAATGAGGAGGTTTCAGAAACAGGCAGGAGGAGAGACAGAAGAACAGGCAATGTTAGCTGTTTGTTTATAATCAGGACACAATTAGCACATGCTATAGCCCATAACCCTGGAGTAAATCCGGTTTGAAAATAAGAGTATCATTACAACAAGGAGTAGGGGCTAATGCAAGCAGAGGCAGGAAAGGTGATCATTTGCTTGATTTATAAGATAGAAGCTGATAAATCATCCGGCACTTGAAAGGAACCCCTGAATCTCTGCCAGAAATGATTATTTGACTGAGTTGTTATTTCTTATTCCTGACTCTAGATGGCACCATTTCTGTCTGAACCACAAGTACAGACCAGCGCCAGGCACATTCCATTCTAATTTACACTGCCTGGCCAAAAAAAAAGTCACCACCAAAAAATTAAAAAAAAAGGCCACATACTCTAATACAGTATTTCATTGGACGCCTTTAGCTTTGATTACAGCACGCATTCACTGTGGCATTTTTTCGATGGTGTCTCATGCTCCCTGAACCACTCTTTCACAATTTGAGCCTGATGAATCCTGGCATTGTCATCTTGGAATATGC
>JAQQAE010015591.1:0-12002 GCA_029823295.1 Pseudamia nigra
TCCCCAACATAAACCCACAAGTCCCCATAATGCCGGGTGGCTCCCCCTAGCGGCACCCCACAGCCGCTACAATATCAACAAAAAGCATGACATTCTAAGAAGTGTTTCACGGAATAAAAAAGAAAGTGTGAGTTCACAGAGTGGAAAGTCTGCAGACCGTGAAAAAGACTGGTAATCAGGGTACAGACAGCTGCTTGTAAACAAGAATATTAGCGTGCACTCACACGGGTCCATTTGACATTTTAAGTCTGGATTGTTTTGCGTTGGTTGAGTGCTCCATGTGTACTGTGATTAAACTGAAAATCATTACCTTACAATGTAGAGAAATCTATTAGATGTCTGTATCTGACCAAAAACAATTCAGAGAGCACACACCTCCACCAAGGCTGTTGTTCACCCAAACTGTCATTTTTTTTTTTTTTTGACCAGCCAAGGAGGTTATGTGATCATGCTGATTTGTCCATTTGTTCGCAGGATTACACAGCAACTACTGGATGGGTTTTGATGAATGGCCCTGTTTCGCAATGTTAAACAGAAAACTTGATCCAGAATCCACATCCTGACCCAGATCATCTCCAAAACGTAATGGGTTCATCCTTGGCCCCTGATGAAAATTTCATCAAAATCTGTCCACTAGTTTTTACATAATCCTGCAAAAAAACAAACAAACAGACAAACCAACATGGTCACATATCCTTCTTGGCAGAGTTAACCAAGTAAAGTTACTGATCAGTATGAATGGACATATTCATTCTTCAGCCCCGTCGGCCCTGGAGGAGTGTGACTGTAAACCAGTGCAAAAGGCCCAGGGTAGTGTACTAAGGCCAATGCAGAAACAAATTTGTAATTTCACTTGTATTGGGTTTATGTGGAACCTCTAATAAATGATCTGGTGGTCTGCCTTTAAATATGATCTCTGTTAGTAAGATATTAGGGTAAATGGTGCCACAGATTTCTGTGCAGTACTTTGACTGTAGGGGCCCTTCGAGAACTCCACTAACCTGCAGAGGTGACCGATTCAAACCATCATAGCCTCCGTTTATTTAGTACTACGTTGTTATGACTTCCTGAGAAATAAAAAAGGACTCTGTAACACAGACAATCAGATTGATGACAAGACAGAGTTTGATGTTGAAGAAAATGTTTAGTTTAGTTTAGTTTGTGACCATTATCTCATATCACAAAAATCAGTGGAGCTGTAAAATGAGTGAGCCAAATAACATATAAAAATACAATAAAATGAGGCCCAAACTAGTTCTTATTACAAATGAATTAAAAGAACAACCAAAACTGCTGAATAGTGCTATTAAAGGAAGTGATCAAAAACACAATAAATGGCACCACCCAACTTTGCCAGCGTGTATAACAAAAACAAAACTATGCGCAATGTACAGCGTACTCACAACTTACCTAAACGTATGTCCCACAAATTACAGGACAATTTAACACAAATTTGTTCAAACTACGTCCCTCCAAGGGAACGTCATGTTGCTTAAAAAGAAAATCAAAAACAAAACAGACTCCAAATCTCAGTAAAGCTGGGTACACAATTAAGTTTTTTTGCCCAATTTTACCCATGATTTGCAGTTCAGAGTCTGCACCAGTCAGTCCTAGTCGGGCACAGTCTGCGTGGCTGGTCCACACAAAAATCTGTTAAGTGTGTGAGAGGAACAGACCCAACGTGTTTGAATTTTTTGAGCTGACTGGACACAAGCGCGTAGTGTGTACTGATTACTGACCCAACTGTAAACACGTGTTGCAGCTGATAAAAAAGAGTAGGTGGGACACAGGACATAGTGTTAGACGCTGAAGATGACAGAAAGTAGTGGGAATGTCAAGATAATGATTGCAAACAACCACACGTTTATGTTCTTGGATCTCGCAGAGCAGATAGCGGCACAAACGGCAACAGCGAGCCATTTATAGTCCATGTTTGTTGACGGCTTTGGATCAGGGAGTGACACCCCATCTTGTAGACCGGGCTGCTCTCACGAGAGTCTGCACAAGACTTTAACGCATTCTGTTGTCTTCAGTTGGTTTGACAAGTCGTATAGTGTGCAAGCCCTCATCAGGCACTAAATGTGTTATCCCAGTCTTTCAGTCACAAAATCATCTGCTGAAACCAGTCGGTTAGTGTGAACTTCAAATCTAGGGCCACTTTGGCCCGAGCCAAGCCGGAGCGTGTTTGTCCCTCTCCCCACTCCCACGCTGGTCTGCGCTACACTAGTATTCAGGATTTAGCATTTGCTTACCCATAAGATGGCTGAGACACTGTGCCTAAATATGGAAACATCCTGTTTTTGGCTCAAAACAGCATCCATAAAGTGCCAACAAATCCAGTTGTAAGGTTTGTTAAAAAATACTGAAGTCCTTAAAAGGTGACAATGACAATTTCAGCAACTACAATTCAGAGTAACTTAAACTTAATCTTGTGTCAAAATCTGTTTTATTCTGGTCCTCTTGAATATATCATTTCCTGTTATTCATCCTCAGCACCGCCTCCCTACACATATGCACAGATGCAGTTACTAAAGATGCTACAATTAAAGTTAGTGTGTTTTCTGTTCTACAGCAGCACAGCTCTTTCTCCCTAAGTTTGACTCTTTGGAAGCACACTATATAATTTTCTCTAAGCCAGTCAAGTCTGTATTTTTTCCAACCACTAATTAATTACAATTCAGCCCAGTTGATGCAGTCAGGCCAAAGGAATGCCGGAGCCTGCGAGTCGACTTTAGAGAAGAGAAGGAGGAGGCTGATGGAGGTCTAGAGGCAGGGTGGGAGGCTGTGGTTTCTATCTAGCTCACAGGCCGGGCCCATTGAAGGGATTTAATTATTTGTGTGACCAAAGTCTCAGACGCAACATGCTGCTGACAGTCGAGGTGTGAGTGATCACACCACAGAGAATTACTAAGGGCGCCTAACCTCCAGCGTTTAATTACTCCAGTCCCACCTCGGTGTTTGCATAGATGAGAGGAGCTGAGGGACAAATGTCAGGTTGATATCAGATGAACTCTGTGGTCATCGGAAACACACTGTGAGATCTCTTCATGGAGCATCAGTGGTGGTAAAGCAGGTGGATGCTTCACTTCTGTGGGAGGCTGAATGAAATCTGCATCCAGTGGTGGGATGCAACAAGTACTGTTAGTCAAACATTGCACCTAAATAAATCTAACAACAAACACTGGATAAGGACGTAAACGTGAGCTATGGACAGGGGTGGATGGCACTCGAGGGAGGATGTCGTCTGATGAACATATACACATTAATCAGCTGCACCCTTTAAATTTGAGCTGTGTTCATTCATCCCACCATGCTGCTGCACTCACACGACCATCAATCACCCATAAATACAAAAAAACAATATCCTCTTCCTCCCTAACCTCCTCCTGAATTAATAAGAGTAATAAATAAATACAAACGCTGAAGCATATTTCATCTATGCTAGAGATTTGTCATATAAAATCTCTCATATATAAGCTCTTATCAGCAAGATCATCCTGCATGATCTAAGCAATAAAATGAGAAGAACTGAACAAAAAATCCAATAAATTGAAATCAACAATATACCGGTAAGTAAGAATAAGAAATAATAATAAATAAATTCATAAACAAAAATGAACAGAATAAGCAACAGATGTTGCAATAAGCACAAAATGAAATGTTTTGTCATTTGTTTAACCGCTTGCGTTATTACATTTAAAGTTGTTTTATGAATAGCAATTTATGCAACTTTACACTTTACCCATAGCATAAATAACCAGTGTGAGTGCATTAGGCTGCAATAAATTCCACATTATTAAGTTACTCACTAGTTTTTTTAATTAGATACTTATTTACTCTTACTCAAGTAATTCTTAACTTAAGTACTTTTGTGTACCATTCAAAAGAAATTTGCAACTTTCAGCAAGAATTATGTTGTTAATAGTACTGACTTTTCATATTGCCTGTTTCCTCAATCTATTTATTATTAAGATGTTGATATGAGATGTTTCATGACATCTTCTACAAAGAGAAACATTATGAATTAGCAGCAAGTATGATCAAGTTTACTTATGCACAAATTCACTTCTCATGATATATAGATTCCAGAAATGGGTCATGACAGCAAGTTTTAAAAAGTGGGTCCCCAGAAAAAAGTTTGAGAAACACTGACCTAAATAACGCACTTTGCTTGGGTATTTCTATTTTCTGCTTCGACTCCACTATACAGCAGATGCAAACATTGTACTCTTTTTACTTTACATTTTGTTAAAGCCACACATTTACACTTGTGATAAAGTGGGAGATCGAGACCCTTTATGGGTTAAATTTAAAAGTATCAGTCAGGGTTTTTGGTGATTTCCTGTTTTATTTTGTCGTTTGCCCTCCTTGTGTCTTTCTGGTAATTTCACTTCCTGACTTTGTATGTTTTCCCTCCTTTTTTCCTGTCTCACCTGTGTCTTATTTGTTTTTCATCCTGCCTTGTGTCTTGTGATGGCCCTCTGCTCTGCAGGTCCTGTGGAGTGTGTGTGTGTGTGTGCGGGTACCCTTGTCTTTGTTGTGTGGGCAGAGAGTAATCCCAGCGCACCTGGCCAGCTGCTGGGACTGGTATTTAAGGAGTCACCTGTAACCTCGACAGGCCCCGTCATTCATCTGCTGGTCTGCTCTGTGCTGGAAGCCTGGCCTGACTGTCCTGCCCGGCTTGGTTTTAGTTATGTCTTGTCTCATTTACTGACTCACATCTGCAGACACTTCCACCCATGCCACCACTGACTAGCACGTTCATAATTTTCCTTATTTGCTTTATATATTATTTGAACGGTCACTTTGTACCGTATTTTCCATAGTCTGGCTAGGGGAGCGACAAATATACCGGGGCGACGAATATATAAAAATATTTCGAGTATTGGGTGTTTGTCACACTGACGCCGCTCTAGGCTTGTGTACCTGCATCGGCCGCATCTGTATTACTGACATTTTAAAATGTAGACATTACCGGTAACAACCATACCTGCCATCAGCTTAACACCGGACGTGTCGGCGCCCTCACTTACCCGGTGAGCCGCGACCTCTTGCTTCTGCTGTGAAGCGCCTGGCCGCCCGCCCGGCCGGGCGCTTGAAGGGCGTTCCCCGAACAAATGCATCCTGTTCTCCAGAGCGACTAATACACGTTTTTTTTCTTCTTCATTATGCATTTTTTGGCTCATGCGACTAACATTCCGGAGCGACATATCACCCAGAAAATACGACAAAGAAATTCACTTAAATGGCTTTCTAGCTCCGTCTCTCCTTTGTCTTGTCGCAGCTCTGAGCCGACCATAACAGTCTGCTTACCTGTCCTCAGCTTTCCAGTCATTCTGCAGCACATGCAGTTTACGGTACCTCATTTGACCCCTTCTCTGCACATGCTCAGCTGTTCCCTGGTCAGCAATTATACGCCCTATTTACCTCTTACCTTCCCTTTGTTTCCTACCAGTTTGTTTGTTTTCCTCATCTGCTCTGCTTTGTGTCGATGTACCTGATATCTTTATTCTTCCTGAGTTCTTCACGTCCACATGTGGAGCAGTTTGGAGGCCATTCAATGCAAAATCATGTATCTTGTCATACAAGCATGAAATATGGACCAGTGACTCTCCAGCGATATCCCCTGGTAGTAATTTAGCCACATAAAAATCCAATGATGTTGCAGTGAAAGTGAAAGACCAAAATTTGCCCATTTCGTCCTTGTCCCCAATGGAAAGTCTGTGCAAAATCTGATGGCCTTCAGTCAACATTCATGAGATATGATATTTTAATGGGAAAAACAATGGTTTCTCTCTTGAAAATGATTTCCACATGGTCCACTGATCAGATTTACACATACCTCCAGGAAAATCACTGTGCCAAATGGGTGCTTGTGTCAGAATATGAACTTGGCCTCCAAGTTGCTCCACCACATTGTTCTTGGTTGTTTTCTGTCTTTGACAATTAAAAAAAACCTTTTCCCTTGAGTTTCTGTGGCCTTGGATTTTGCCAGCTTTTTTTTTTCATTGTAAGTTTGTATTTTTGCCTAATAAATTGCTGTCCCATAGACAGACATTGAACTTATCTCCACACTAACTCACTTTTTTTTTCTAGAATTTAGAACAGCCTCCCACTGACTCAGTAAAAGCAGACTTAAAATTGTCTGTGCTAAATAAATATTGCACTACTTTAATTTTTCCCTTGTAATGCTTTATGATGATTTTATGTATTCTACTTTTATTGTTATTACATGGATTTTTCTGTGATGAACTGGCAACTCATCCAGGGTGGACCCCGCCTTCGCCCAAGTCAGCTGGGATAGGTTCAAGTATTGCTCATAGATTGTCATCATAATTCTTTTTTTGGATTCTAATGGCTGTTTTTCGTGTTCCATCTTTAAATTATTATTCTGTTAATAAGATCTTAGGGCGGATAAAGCTTTTCTTGCTGTGTTGAACTTTGATTGACAGGTATATATGACAGCTCATTCGCCTGCTGAACTTTTTGAATAAAACATTATTTTTCTGAGAGCTTGACTTTGATATAGTATTATTATTCTGTGATGGTGGATAAATGTGTCCTGTATGGTCGTTTAGCAGGGATAGACATTATTCCTCTCAGCACATTAAGCCAGTGCCTTAGGTGCAATATACTGTGCAATGAATATGCATCACATATACAGTGTACTGAAACCCCACATTCCACCTGGTTCCAGTCCCAGTAGGAGCACATCTTTCCTTCTCTGTCAGAAATTCTGGAATAATGAAGACCCTTGGTATATATTTACTACTCTGTGCCATAAAAAGAAAGTTCCAAGCATAAAAACTGAAAAATCATGGCAGAATTGAAAACTTTCAGTCGATGTCTCTCATGCTGGCCCCAGCTCGACTACTCTGGGGAATTGCAGACTGGCAGAGCAGCTTGCCATATGTTTCACCCTGCAGACAATCTGTATTTAAACTCAGCCTTAGGTATTCTGATTGGAAAACTGTCACTGAGTTAATTTACATAAGTAGTCTTAATTAGGTGCTAAACTGAAGAAAGCTGTGACTGTTGAGCATTTGTGCATGGTAGCAATTAGTGCAGCTTTGTCTGAATGCTCAGATAAAGGTGCATGATTTAAAGAAGCAACTTCATTTCATGCATCATGCAATCTCCAGAAGTCTGCTTTTAAAAAATGTTTTGAAAAATTTGCTCATCTGTCATTGCAGATGTCAAAGAGTACAATTTGCAGCCTTTGGGATTTGCAAATGAAAAGGAAGCTTTACATCACTCTCTTGTCCTCAGCATAAAAATACACATTTGTTGTGTTCCAGTGTTTACCACAAAACAAATGTAAACAGAAAGTTTTAAAATTACAAAGCAGTTTGATTTAAAGTTATACTAAACTTCACTCTGTCATTTTGGCGCGCCTTTAACAAAAATGCCCTTATTTCCTATGTTCAACATTTTTGTGGTGATTCTTCTTTGTTCATGCAGCGAAACAGCATCGGTACAGAGACTTTCTCATCGATGCAGCAGACGGTCTGAACGTGAGCCTGCAGTATCACAGAGTTCTTTGACAGCGGCCCGTGTGGGTGGTCTGCTGTTCTGTCAGGCCAACGTGTTCTGTAGGGGCGACGATGTCATCACGGCTGCATCTGCACAGAATCTGCAAACACATCACACACATTTGGGGGCCGGGGGTCTTAAGATGAGGGTGGAGGTGATTTATGAATAGTTAAAATATATTCCAGACAAGTTTTCTTTCACAGTGAAGAACATCAGCCCCCACATCAGTGACTGTAGCACATTTTAGTCTTGCAACAAACATTATCCATCTTTCGTTGTCTGTGTTGTTGAAGAAGACGAGCACTGAACTACAGTAAAACCACAGGGCACTTCGGTCACAAAGCCGCAGACTTTAAATTGAGCAGAAGATTTTGTTATGCAAATATTGCTGTTTCGTTTTAATGAGAACCTTGCTTGGCTTTCATTTGTCTGGCTGTGTATCATCTCCAAATCTAAAAACAGCAGGGACATGCAGAGAAACAAGACAACCTCAGCAAAACATGACATGAAATTTTTTACATTAATCATGTTCTAAAGCTTGTACTAAACTGTGTTATGTTGTTTCAGTTGATAAATATGTTGCACTGTTTATGCATGAATTTTGCCCTGCTTACCTGTATGTTTAAAGTTTTTAAGTGACAGCAGTTATATGTGATCTGAAATATTTGAGTAATTTCTAACAGTTTGCAGTGAAAACAGATTTATGATCCAAATATTTTCTGAACTGCTGTTTTGAGGCCAATTGGGTTATCACTTCCTGAATGGTATTTTGGAGCTTGAAACGGGCTCAAACAGGACCATATTT
This sequence comes from Pseudamia nigra, assembly GCA_029823295.1. Classification (NCBI taxonomy): domain Eukaryota; kingdom Metazoa; phylum Chordata; class Actinopteri; order Kurtiformes; family Apogonidae; genus Pseudamia; species Pseudamia nigra. The sequence goes on from JAQQAE010015591.1 coordinate 8,339, forward strand.
GGAGAAATGAAGGCGGAGCAGCTGGTGTGCAGTGTGTCAGTGATTTATGGTAAGTTATGCCATTGCCAGCAAAGTCATACTGCAAGTTGTGTGTCAAGAAATACAATGTTCGACTTAATAAATGGTAGCTAAGAAGGTCTGACTCTGCAGGAAACTGTAGATGTTATATGACCTGTCAATCAAAGCCATGCAAGGCAGATGCCTGTCAGACTATTTGTCATAGTTTAATAACAGAGCAACAATGTAAAGACAGACCAGTAGATCACTAATCAGTGAGCTGAAATAAAATGCATCACACCATGATGACTTGTGACCAAAATGTATTCACTTGGTATTTTGAGTCCAATGTAACTCAATGGGAGTCAGACCTTTTTAGAGCCAGATGAACAGTGCCGTAGCAGCAGCTGATGGTTTGACACACATTTCCTCTTTATCTTGTCTACCATGTTGCAATGCTCATCTTAATCATGCCAGAAAGTGCAAAAAAAAATGTCTACCTACAGTATCTCCCAGGAATCCTGTGGAGAAGTAACGCATGATTCACAAGTCTTGCAAACTCTTGGTTGCAAGATTTTTTTTCAACTAGGCCATCCACGGCCCCACTCGGCACTAGGCCACACTCGGTTACAGGAGCAGAGCAGCCACACATCTCGGGAATCCCACTAATAATAGTAATGGTAACATTTGTTTCTTTTTCATTTGCTACTTTGTTTTTTGGAAAAACGCTCAGATGCTTGCATTTAACAAAGACTTCTACTGTTTACAAAGAAAAGCAATAAAGCTACAGTATCTCGTCCAAATAAAACTCCAAATAAGGCAATTTCCATTAGGTTCAGGAAGAGGGCTTCTCCAATGTAATCTTGTGTTTCATTCTGAGATAATTACAGACAATTTTGAGTTATGTTGGGTGCAAAGCTAATTTTGAGGTACCCAAGATTAAAATGAAATCCCTGCAAATGAACATGACATGAACACTTTAAGTTAATGTGCATCTGCCTCACTACGCAGCCCTGGCTGTTGCCCACTTCTTGAAGCATTTCTGCCTCAAGACTTATTTTTCATGGACTAGAAATGGTGCCTGGGTAAATTTGACTCTTGTCTGCTAAGGTGTATAGTAAATCCTAGTGGTTCTGGTGTTTAAAAAAAAAATCCCTGCTCTGTGCTCTAAAACTGGTTTCTCTTATTCAGTGTCGAGTCTGTTGCATCTACAGTAATTCTATGGCTGGGCAGTAGTAACAGTGGGGTGAATCCAGGAAAGCGTAGCCAGTGTTTTGGGTGAAGGTTACGGTAAGGAGCCATCCAAAATGCTGCAGTTATAGCTCAACAAACCAGAATAACATGCTGCCCACATGCCCCATCACACACACGAAAAACACATGGTTAGCATACTGAATAAGAGCTATATACTTTCACGCAGGAGCCAGCTTTTTTGCTCTCCCATTCTGGGGAACGGCAGCTGCACCGTGGGCAACCTCACCACAAGGCGGTTGTTTGCAGAGACCAGTTTAGGCCTGTTTGTCTCCTAGTCATCCCTCTGGGCCCCCGGCTGGAATAACTTCGGCCCATTCCTGTTACCGTTGAACCCCACAAAGCCTGGAGGCGCTTGACACAGCTTCCCTTTAAAACAAAAGTGAGCAGGGAAAAACAAACAGAGGGCAATTAAGTCTTTGAGTTCTTTTGATATTAGTGCTTGATTGGACTTTTTGGAGTGACTGAGAAGGATCTGGTTTTATTTTAGCTTCAGCTCATGTTCTAACTAGAACTGAAAGCTGATTGTTAAAGAAAGCAATGCAGGAGTATTTTGAGTTAAAGTTCACCAACAAATTTCCGAGTGCCAGGCTGTAAAACACACAATTATACTCAGCTCTGTCCAGCGGGGCATTTAAGGGTACATATTTGTGTCGGACAGCATGCACAGAGAACTTCTTTGCGCATTTTAATTTGCACATGTGCACATACATCTGAATTATAAAACCTCCCCGGGCCTCTGAGTCCTCCCTCTGTTTTTTAGTTTTATAGATATAAATACACACCCAGTTAGTCTGCAGTAAACCAGCTTTTATTGGGACGTAAAACTTTTTTCCATCAACACCATGCAACTGCTGCCGCTGCTAAACATAAGGGCATTTAGAGGGTTTATACTGAAATGCCTCCACTCTGGCTCCAGAGGAATTTGCCCATCACAAAATCACCAGAATTACTGAATCACAATCTTCTCATTGTTTCCCTGACGGCTCCTCTGTGCTTAAATGCTCCTGGAGCTCTCGCCTCCCTTCTTTGTGCACAGATTTTAACCTCCGAGAAATCTGTCCTGAAGGAGGAAGTGTGGAAAAAAGAAGCGTGGCACAGAAGTAATCCATATCAAACAAACAGTGGTATTGCTGTAGGCAAAACAAGGTGCGGTAATACAAGTGTCGGATTGTGATGCGGTATAAATAGGTCTAACTTTAGGTCTAATTGCTAAATGTGGATCACATGGGAACAAGCCAAACACATCTCCTAACAGAGCTCTTTGTGTCAGTTTTTTCTCCAGTCATTAATCTACTGTAAGCCCTGACCTTTTCTACTGACAAGTTAAAAGTCGTGCTGATTGAGGTTCAGGATTGGGAAATAGTTGCAAGAATGTGCTGTCAAAACAATTACATTGGTTGTTTTCATGGCGTCATGAAGTCACTATTTTTAAATAGAAAATAGGAAAGAGGCACTTTTATTTTTTACATATCAAGTTCAGACTTTCCATTATGAAAACGTTGTCAGGTCTGTGGCTTTGGAGGAAAATTCCAAGCCTGATAACATACTGTAAACCTTAATCTAGTCATTAGATTTACCTGACATTTTTTTGACAGAACTTCTGTGTTAAAACACCTGAAAATATACATTCAATTCAATTCGACTTCATTTCAACCTTATGGTCCAGATTTTGAATAAGACAATACATAAAATAGGTTACATACTACCAAAGAAAAATACATAGACATTCATGGTTACCAAAGTTTCCAGAGTTCGGATTGATAGCACATTGTTCTAAACTTTATGTTGAATAAAACCATAGTAATTTCATTCTCAGAGTCTTTGGGACAACAGATACATTTAGACATAAGATTTTTTTAAGACAGCTTGGAAGGTACTTATTCCTGTCTCCACAAATATTTCACTTGCACTGCTCCATCTAGGTTTCTTAAGTAAAATTCTTATGGCATCATAAGTTACTTGCAATTTTTCTGGCTGGTTAATTCGTAACTTAACCACAGCTGTGCAGCGTATAGTGATGGACAATATTCTCGAAACAAGGTCATCTTCCTGTTGCTGTATACAGTTCATACCAAACTCGTGTATGAGTGTTTGCTTGGGCATTTCCTCTGCTATAAAATGTCCAAGATAGTTTACCTTATTGCAGGCCTGGAGATTATTACCATTATTACCACATAAAATCAGGAAATTTCAGGCCTTTTTCTTCTTTGGTTCTTCAAATCATGATGACACTCTTACTGGCACTGTATTTGATGTCATGTTCCACACCGTATTCAGAGACTATAGTAAAGAGCTGTTGAAGTCCAGCGCTATATGGAGTAAATCTGCATACATGATATGATTTACAAGAGTTTTCCAATCATACACCCAGCACTGCAAGCAGGGGCAAAATCTGTTTTCACTGGGTGGGGGG